>JAESUZ010004791.1:0-24307 GCA_017311185.1 Proteles cristata cristata | reverse complement strand
ACTGGCCTTGAAAATGGACATCTGACTGCAAAACTGGAAAAGATGTGACTTTTTCCCATGAATTTGCAGTAATATTTACAGCAGTACTGTATAGGATATAATGAATCATTGAGAGACATTAATAACAGACAGGGTCATAAAATAGTTTTTTTTCTTTTCATAATTGTCTTAATTTTTGACTGCATCACCATCACATGTATATTATTGTTCAAATTTGCAGAACGAAGTACTGTCCTTAGAAGAAATAAGGATTAGACTAGTACAGATGCTTGGTTTTCTGGGAGGACAGATAAACAAAAATCTCCTAACAGGTAAACTTTCCTTTAAAATAAATTTATCTCTATAGATGTATTTGTCCTTTAATTTGAATATATACAGATCGTGATATATTCTAGTATTTGCTCCTATATGTGATTTATATATTTCAGATGAGATTACAAAGAGTAATATTTTGTTAAATGAAATGCTTTGACTATATCCATGCAATCTGGATAATTCAAAACTAGTTGATAAAATGTTCTAGTCTGGTTTGGTAAGCACATTTTCCACTTCGAAACAGAACCTAATTTGATACTTTCTTTTAATATTATACATTGTGTCAGGAACTCAAAGTTAATCTATGAAAATTGTGATATTCTTCATATTTGGATATTTATTCAGAGTATTTTTAAAATCAGAATCAGCATTTTAGATTAGTAAAAATTCATCTGTATTTTTAGTTTTGATATTTCATATGAAGTATACTAGTGACTTTTGGTTATTTTAGGAACTTAGAACCTACATTTGGAAAATCAGTGTTACAAAAGGGAGATTTTCATTGTTCATTTATCATTTTTCCACATAACACCTAAAAATAATTCTTAATGGAACATGGAAATTAAACATTCCAGACTATTAAACTTGTTTAAAAATAGTTTTACTTTAAATTGAGGTTAAAAATAGTATGTCAGTGATCATGTAATGACATATATATATGTCTGAAGTAAAAACAAAAAAAGAAAGATGAATAATGTGCTGACTTACAAGTATAAAAGCATTCTACTTTCACTAATGAATTGTGGAGCAATTCACATTAGAAAGATTTTGAATGAAAACATGCTCTTCCTGATTTTTTTCAACAGCCACATCCTCAGATGAAATGATGAAGAAATATGTGGCATGGGACAGAGAAAAAAGACTCAGTTTTGCAGTACCATTTATAGAAATGAAGCCTGTCATTTATCTGGATGTGTTCTTGCCTCGGGTCACAGAGTTAGCTCTTTCAGCTAGTGACAGACAAACTAAAGCACTTCCATTTTTCATTATTTTATTTGGAATCTATCTTTTTTAAGACCTGTATTTGTTTGGAAATAGATAATATATTTCAGCCATTCCAATATTATCAATTCTTATTTTCTGTAATAGAGTAAT
Source organism: Proteles cristata cristata (assembly GCA_017311185.1). Classification (NCBI taxonomy): domain Eukaryota; kingdom Metazoa; phylum Chordata; class Mammalia; order Carnivora; family Hyaenidae; genus Proteles; species Proteles cristata. The sequence continues at coordinate 22,897 of JAESUZ010004791.1, read as the reverse complement.
TAGGCAATGATTGAATTATCGGAAGTAGATGTTACTGATAGAAAGTAAACATAAATTATCTTAGTAGATAAACCTGCTAAAACACTAATATACCAAAAAAACTGTTCATAATAGAAAATACAGTATAAAGCGTCTTTAAAAGTGATTTCCAATCTGTGCACTATTATTATCACCTTAACCTGGGGGATTAGAAACAGATAAAACAGATAATTCCATAAACAATTCTCAAATGTTGATGGAATTCCTTTGTAAATTTCCAAAATGCTTTAAAAATATATTTACTACAAGTGATGGTTAAAAATGTGCTAACAGATGAAGCAAAGTTCTGTAATAATGGCAGCAGTGAAATCTATTTCTTTGAAGGTACTAGTCCCAATTTGTCTAAATCTTTTAAGTTTCAGTTCTCACCTCCTGGATGCAGATCAGAAGGTGAAAGAATGCACAGAAGCATTAGTTTTATGTAAGAAGTGCTACTTCCAGTTAATTTATATTTGGGTAGGATCGTTATCTGCTACAAAAGTTTTTCTTTTTAAAGGGCTAAGTTGAGCAACATTTCAAAATATCTTCTCATAAACCTGGAAACTTAAAACTTAATGAAGTCCTGGCTTATTTTAGGTTGCAGCTTGTGAGCTTTTACACAGCTTGTTTATGTTCATGTTGGGAAAAGCCACTCAGATGCCTGAAAGTGGTCAGGGTTTCCCACCCATGTACCAGCTCTACAAGCGAACTTTTCCTGTGCTACTGCGACTTGGATGTGACGTAGATCAGGTAAGTGAATGATACTGAATCTGATACAGTTGCAAAGCTTCAAAGAAAGTTGGATCTTGTTCAGGGATCATCAAAGCTTGCAGGTTGGAATACCCTGGGGATCTTAAAATGAATACTGCTGCCTGGCTGCTGTCCCTTCTAGCTGTGATGTAATTCCTCAGGGGTGTGACCGGGGGCTTGGGACTTTTTAAAACCTCTCCTGGCGATTTTTAATGTGCCACAATTAGGAAATGAGTCACTGATAGAGTTAAGAGATGCTGATAGTGTAGGCATCTAAAGCTGAATTGACAGTTTGCCCTCCTGTAGGGACTTGATCTCGAAGAATGAAGACGAGACAAGTAACCATGTACAGGACTGGAAATGTTGACAAGTGGCCTCTTCCTGATGACTTTGTGGCAAATTCTCCATTGTTGCATGAAGCAGAATACAGTAGAATTCTCAGTTCATTTCATGAAGCTAGGATATCTCTGATACCAGGATGCACACACAAAAAAGGAAGCTAATTGAAAAATCGTTTATTAAAAACAAAAAACCTTCATTTATAAATATAGATGGAAAATTCTTCAACATAATATGGATGAATACAATCCAGCAATGTATTCAAATGTTCTGTGATATTTAATAATTCAAATGTTCTGTGCTTTTTGGTTTTAACTGGAAATTTACTGCAGAAACAGATTTCAGAAGTAGTGATTCTCTTGTAGTACCCTCTAGGGTATTTGTCCTGCTAAAACTAGTAATAGTTTAGTGTTTTCAGTGTCCTTGGGGGACATAAAACTCCCTAGATTTCTTGTATTCTGCAAGAACTTTGGTCTTTTGAGACACAGAAATGTTTAAGATATAAAGATAGGGAATGTTTGCTTTCGCTTTTGCTACAGACATTTTACTTTTTATATCTAATGAAAATCAGATGTAGAACCGTTTGTCTAGATAATTGGTGTGTTCCAAAAAGATAATAAGACTTTCCCTTCATGTCTCAAAGATGATCACATGGTCACACCAGATGAGGCCACTGAGTTAAGTTTCTAAGGTTCCAGGAAGATGGGTACTGTCTCTCTGGGTATTTCTTTTCAGAAGACAGGAGTCCAGGCTTGGCAGACACCTTGGATTATAAAAGCCAGAGACCCACAGGACTCTCTGCCCCTAAAGAAACTCTATTTATATTCTAGAAAGTTGGAGTAAGAACCTAGGATCCTTTCCATCCCAGCTCCAAGTAGTAAAGATTTTACTCCTCCTTCTTGGCAGGACGGGAGAGGTGCTTCTTTCTCCATTATGTCTTTCAAGTTTGTACATGCAGGGCATTGCATTTCATTTTGTCACCACGAGGGTGTGAATCAGGATGTAGGAACCACATGATCGTTATTTGCTTTGTAGTTGAATAATGATAATGTGTCTGATCCAAGATACCTTGTATGCATGTTTAGGATCATATTAATAAAGATAAATATTAAAAACCAGCAATATCTGGCTTCACATTAGAAGAACAATAAGTTTTAATATGTACATTTTTCTTTGCTGGATTCTAGGAAAATGAGAAAAAGAGCTAGAAAGAACACGTTCAGTATCTTATTTTAACTGGAAAAGAAAGCTAGTAAAACTAGGAGTATTATTACCTAATTTTTCCTGTCATTTAAATAGAACTGTTTCCAGTGTAAAATTACTGTAACATAAAGAAAATAAACTCTAATGGTATCATTCCTTCAGGTAACAAGGCAACTATATGAGCCACTAGTTATGCAGCTGATTCACTGGTTCACTAACAATAAGAAATTTGAAAGTCAGGATACTGTCGCCTTGTTAGAAACGATATTGGTGAGTAGTGGTCGATACTTTCCCTGCTGTTTGCAGTGTCTAGTTATATGTGATCTGTATTTATAGTTTTGTTTATTTATTTTGAGTGTGTGCACGTGGTGGGTGGGGGAGGGGGCACAGAGAGAAAGGGAGAGAATCCCAAGCAGGCTCTGCACTGTCAGTGTGGAGCCTGACCTGGGGCTTGATCTCATGAACTGTTGAGATCATGACCTGAGCTAAAGTTAGGCACTTAACCGACTGAGCCACCCAGGTGCCCCACTTGATCTATATTTAGAATTTTAAGAAAAGTTACCTGTCCCAATATCAAAATGTAGCATCTAGTTAGGTCATACTGTCTTTTTTCTTTTGTTTTAGTGAATATGTGAAATGACATTTTAACAGAGAGGATGCTGTAATTATTTACTGAAATGTTACTTTGAAATATTGGCAAGCAGTGTGGACATGTCTTTTTGGTTCTGTCCTCTTTATGGAGAATGGTTATAAATTGACAGACTTCACCTAGATGAAGGCTATGTGTTTGTCTGTGTGTGTGTGTCTGTGTGTGTGTGTGTGTGTGTGTGTGTGTGTGTGTGTGTGTAGAATAGAAGGAGTGGATAAGAATGTTCTCGGACTGGGACGCCTGGGTGGCTTAGTCGGTTAAGCGGCCGACTTTCGCTTAGGTCATGATCTCGCGGTTCGTGGGTTCGAGCCCCGCGTCGGGCTCCGTGCTGACTGCCAGCTCAGAGCCTGGAACCTGTTTCAGTCTGTGACTCCCTCTCTCTCTGACCCTCCCCTGCTCACGCTGTCTCTCTCTCTGTCTCCTAGAAATAAATAAAAAAAAAAAAGAATGTTCTCGGACTTTCATTTGAGTTGCAGAACTCTCTTTTTTAAAAAAAATATCTATAGTACAATAATTAAGAGTAAAAGCAGTTTTTTGGAGCTTATCCAGTTTTCTCCTGCATTCAGATTCAACAAGTAAGGAATCCTAGAAACAGCGGTCATTTCTGTACAACTGTCCTGAGATTGTAGAGGTAAAATCATTAGGATTTGATTACTGCTTCACTGAGGGCAACAAGCAGGGAGGTCAGCTTAAAGCCCTAGTGTCATTTGATACTGATTTATTACAGTTTTTGGAGTTGTTGCAAATAAGTTTACTTTGATTCCTTTAAATGTCATTTTATTTTATTTTGACGTGTTATTTCATCCCCGATTTGGTTTTGTTTTATATTGCCTTTGGAATCAGTAGCCCCAGTGAAATGCTTAGCAAGTTTGTCCAAACAGACGTGGTGAGCGTGTTGTGAGGTGGGCTGGGAAGATGTGCTGCACAGAGCAGCAGAACACGTGCTCCAATTTGCCCCAGACAGTCCTGATTGTACCTGTTGTGTGTATAATTTTAGTAGGGTCTTTCCACTCTCAGTGGTACCCTACTTGGATGCTGTGTTGTGGGTAGTGGGAGTTACTGAGCGTTTTCTATTAGGATGGTGACATGATATCTGTGGTTTAATTCCCTGCAGTGTCTACCAGCGAATCCTGACTATAGTAAACATATTTAATTAAATTTAACTTGTGGCTTATTTGCACTTCAGATGGATTTGTTCTAATGTTTCTCTTCTGAAGTTTCTTGTTTCTCTTCCCCTCTTGATCATTAAAGGGGACTTAAGAGTTTCAGAAAGAAATCAGGTAAGGTCATAGTAATGTAAAGTGAGATAGTTGAGGAAAGGAAAGGTAAAAGAGGAAATGTCAAGTTGGTACAGCATTCAAGTGAAAGCGTGTCTATAGGTTTCCCAGTAAGAATTGCTGATTCCATAATGTCAGCACATGCATTATTTACCTCTGCTCTGAGAAGCAATAAATATCACCTCTTCACATTTCCAGTTAATGGCTTCTTGAATTCCAATAAGCACTATAATCAGAGATTTTGCATGTAGGAAATAACTGGGGATGTTTGGCAGAACTCCCTTATTTCAGTGTTCAATATAGGTTTCCAAGTTAGATCTTTCCTGTACATATGTAAGAGGGAATTATGTCTACACAGGAATAAAAACATTCAAATTTCCTTAGCTGCTTATTTTTTTCAGGTATTTAGAGACTGTGCCTTTCATGGAGACTGCTCTTACAGAAAGTTATATTTTCAGACCACATCTCCATATGATTTTTATGTAGCATTACAATTCCCTTGGACCCTGAGAAGGATCTTATTTTCTTTAACCTCAGTAAGGCATTTCAGATACTATTATGAGGTAAAGTCAGCAAGAAAGACTCTTCGGATGGGTTTCTTCAGGGAAAGGAGGGACTGTTTTGTTGCTACATAATTAAAATAGTCTCTCATTTTTTTCATGGATTTTTCAGTTTATTTAAAGGAAAGTGTTTTCATTTTGTCAAAAGAACATTGTTATTCGAGTCTAGATTCTAAACAGTCAGATTGGTTTTCTGTTGTTTATTTTTTCTTGAGTAGTGTTCTAAATTAATTTTCACAACATGCTGTAGTTATACCCAGAGCAGACCAGGGAGTTCAGTTGTCATCATATGTTTTGTTGTAGGATGGCATTGTAGACCCTGTTGACAGTACTTGAAGAGATTTTTGTGGTCGGTGCATTCGTGAATTCCTCAAATGGTCCATTAAGCAGACAACACCGCAACAGCAGGAGAAAAGTCCCGTAAACACCAAATCACTTTTCAAGCGACTGTACAGCTTTGCACTTCACCCCAATGCCTTCAAGAGGCTAGGAGCATCACTTGCCTTTAATAATATCTACAGAGAATTGAGGTAAGTAAGCCACGTGACAGGCTTGTATAAAACAAGTTCTTCAAATTTTTAGTAGTGATTTTGAAAAGTGACTGGTGTTTATGTGATCAGTGTATTTGTGTATCAAGCATTTAGTTAGTCATGTGTCAGATGGGGTGCTGTTTTCTGGGGATTAAAAAATGAATTCAAATGCAGTTTGCATTCAGGAAGCTCGGAAACTACTGAGAAATAGATACAAACATAATACCATGGCAGTCTTGTAAATGCAACAGAAGACATAATCCCGGGTGTTAGAAGAGGAGTAACTAATCCAACTTGAGTAAGTTAAAGAAGTCTTGCTATAGCATTTATACTTAGATGAAGCCTAAAGGATAAATGGGAATCAGCCAAAGCATTTCAGATGAAAGGTATGGGGTAGGGAGAAGAAATAGGATGGCATATAAGGAGACGAAGACATTTTATATTCCTCGACTGTGGAGTTTGAAGTTTGGAAAGGAACATAGTGAGACTGGCCAGGAGCCTTTGTTCATAGAGTTGAAAAAGGTAGGTCACTTCTAGTGACAGCAAGTCCCTGAAGCAGAGAGCTGCATGGTTAAATTTCCTTCTAAAATTCACCTGCCCATAGCTATATGGAGAGTGGATCTAAGTGACATAAAACAGTGACATAGTGACATGAAACAGGGCCAGGAATGTTTCAGAAGTCCAAGAAAAAGATCATTAGTCCCTGACCTAAGGTTGTAGTAGTGTTTGTTCATTTATCTGTTATTACTTTTTAAGAATATTGTACACTGAATCAAATGCTAGTGATATAAAGATAATAGCCATTCGCGAGGGTTGCATTTGAAAAAAAGAGATTAATAATTAGTCACATAGATAATTATAAACTTGTTGCTGAAATCAGTTCTTTTAAGTAGTGGTAGATGATGACTACATCCTCCCTATAATGAGGAACTTGGCTTTCTTTGGTCCAGATAGCTTCTCTCAGTAAATGGCAGTTCAGCTTTGAAGATGTAAAGGAAGCAATTGTAAAAATAAGGTAGATGATAGAGATAGAGAGATGATGGATATAGCTGGATGGATAGGAATTTCTGTGTGTATGTGCATGTGCACATTAAATGAAAATTGACTAGAGTTTGAAGCCACTAGGTTATTTTAATTTTATTTTTTAGCATTTTAGACTGTGAAATCTATATATAGAGAAGAGCGTTGAAAACTTAAGTGTGACTATGTTACTGTTTTCAGATGACATGATACAATATATAGAAAACCCTAAGGACTCCACCAAAAACCTGTTAGAGCTAATAAATGAATTCAGGGGCGCCTGGGTGGCTTCGTCGGTTAAACGTCCGACTTTCGCTTAGGTCATGATCTCGCGGTTCGTGGGTTCGAGCCCCGCGTCGGGCTCTGTGCTGACTGCCGGCTCAGAGCCTGGAGCCTGTTTCAGTCTGTGACTCCCTCTCTCTCTGACCCTCCCCTGCTCACGCTGTCTCTCTCTCTCTCTCCTAGAAATAAATAAAATATTTAAAAAAAATAAATAAAAAAAAATAAATGAATTCAGTAAAGTTGCAGGATACAAAATCCATATATAAAAATCTGTTGCATTTCTGTCCTTCAATAACCACTTATCAGGAAGTGAAATAAAGAAAACAGTCCTGTTTATAAGTACATCAAGAAGAGTAAAATACCTAGGAATCAATTTAACCAAGGAAATGTAAGACCACAGAAAACCATAAGACATGAGTACAAGCAACTAAAGAAAACATGAATAAATGGAAAGATATACCATGTTTATGGATTGGAAGGATTTATATTGTTAAAATGTTCATACTCCCCAAAGCAGTCAATACATTTAATGCAGATCCCTGTCAAAATTCTAATGGCATTTTTCACAGAAACCAAACAAATGATCCTAAAATTTGTGTGGAACCACAAAATACACTGAAGAACCAAAGCGATCTTGAGAAAGAACAAAGCTGGAGGCATCATGCTCCGTGATTTCAAGCTATACTACAAAAGCTGTAATAATCAAAGCAGTGTGGTATTGGCATAAAACAGGCAGATCAGATGAACACAATGGAGGGCCTAGTAATAAACACAGGTAATCATGGTCAGTTAAGTTTTGACACAGGAGCCAAGAATAAACAATGGGAAAAGGAGAGTCTATTCAGTACATGTTGGTGATGGGGAAACAGGACAGCTCCTTGCAGAATGAAACTACAGTGTTATCTTACACCGTATACAACAATTAACTTAAAATGGATTAAACACTTGAATGGGAGACCTGAAACCATAAAATTCATAGAAGAAAACATAGGCGGATAAGCTCTTTGACATCAGTTTTGGTGATGATGTTTTGGCTCTGACTCCAAAAGCAAAGGCAACAAATACAAAACTAAACATGTGGGACTCTATCAGCTAAGCTTCTGTATAGCACAGGGAACCATCAGTAAAATGAAAAGGCAGCAAAAGGTGCTCCGTGTCACTAATCATCAGGGAATGCAAATTAAAACCACAATGAGATATCACTTTACACCTGTTAAAATCGCTATGAAAAAGACAAATAACAAGTGTTTTTTTTTAATTAAAAAAATGTTTTTAATGTTTTTATTTATTTGTGAGAGAGAAAGAGAGAGACAGTGTGAGAAGGGGAGGGTCAGAGTGAGAGGGAGATATAGAATCTGAAGCAGGCTCCAGGCTCTGAGCTATCTGTCAGCACAGAGTCTGACGTGGGGCTTGAACCCATGAACTGTGAGATGATGACAGTTAAGACTGAGCTGAAGTCGGACGCTTAACCAACTGAGCCACTCAGCCACCCCATCAAGTGTTAGCAAGGATGTAGAAAAAGGGGAACTCTTGTGCACTGCTGGGAGGAATGTAAATTGGCATAGCCACTACGGAAAACAGTATGGAGGTTCCTCAATAATAAAAATAGAAGTATCATGTAATCCAGCAATTCCACTTTTGGGTATTTATCCACTTTTGGGTATTTGAAACACTAATTAAAAAGATTTATGCACCTCTGTGCTTTTTGCAGCATTATTTAAATTAGCCTAGATATGAAAACAGCATAAGTGTACAACATGGATAAATGGATAAAGGAAATGTGGTTAATGTATATGATGGAGTTTTATTCAACCATAAAAACCAATGGCTTCTTGCCATCTATAAAAACATGGATAGACCTGAGGGCATTGTGTTAAGTGAAAGAAGTCAGACAGAGAAAGACAAATGCCCTATGATTTTACTTATTTTTGGAATCAAAAAACAAACAAACAAACAAACCTGGTTGCCACAGGCTAGCAAGAGGGGTAGCCAAGCTGGGTGACAGAGGTCAATAGGTACAAACTTCCAGTGATAAATAAGTCATACCTCATTTTATTGTGCTTTGTTTTATTTTCTTTACAGATACTGCATTTTTTAGAAATTGAGTTTAAGTAACTATTGGTTCTATGTTTCCAACAACATTTACTTACTTTGTGTCCCTATGCCATGTTTTAGAAATTCTCACATTATTCGAATGTTTTTATTTTTCCTGTATCAGGCATGGTGAACATCAACTCTGATGGATGATCTTAGATGTAACTATTGTGATTGTTTTGGGGTGCCATGAACTGGTACCATGTAAGACAACTGATAAATGGTGTCTGTGTTCTGACAACTTCACCATCTGGCTGTTCCCCCATCTCTCTCCCTCTCCTTGGGCCTCTGTATTCCCTATGACTCAACAATATTGAACTTAGGCCACTTGATAACTCTATAATGGCCTCTTTAAGTGTTCAAGTGAAAGGAAGAGTTGCATGTCTCTTGATTTAAATCAAAAGCTAGAAATGATTAAGCTTAATGAGAAAGGCACATCAAAAGTTGAGATAGGCCGACAGCTAGGCTGCTTACACCTGTTAGGCAAGTAGTGAATGTCAACGAAACATTCTTGAAGGAAATTAAAGCTGCCATTTCTGTGAGCAGTTGGATGATAAGAAAGTGAAACAGGTTTATTGCGGATATGGAGAAAGTTTTAGTGGTCTGGATAGAAGAACACAGCAGCACAAAACTCCCTGAAGCCAAAGCCTAAGCCAGAGCAAGGCCCTGACTGTCCCCAGTTCTGTGGAGGCTGAGAGAGGTGAGGAAGCTGTAGAAGAAAAGTCTGAAGCTAGCAGAGCTTTGTGAGGTTTAAGGAAAGAAGCCATCTTCATAACATTAAAGTGCAAGGTGAAGCAGCAAGTGCTGCTAAGTTATCCGGATGATCTGGCTAAGATAATTAATGAAGATGCCTACACTAAACAACAGATTTTCAATGAGATGAAACAGCCTTCTATTGGAAGATGCCATCTATGACTTCTATAGCAAGAGAGAAGTCAATGCCTGGCTTCAGAGGACAGGCTGACTCTCCTGTTAGGGGTTAACATAGCTAGTGAAAAGTTAGAGTCAGTGCTGATCTACCATTCCAAAATCATAGGATCCTTCAGAATTATGCTAAATCTACTCTTATCTGTGCTCTCTAAAAGGAACAACAAAACCTGGATGACAATACATCTGTTTACAATCTGGTTACTGAATATTTTCAGCCCACTGTTGAGACCTACTGCTCAGAAACAAAGATCTTTTCAAAATATTATTGCTCAGTGACCATGCACCTGATTACGCAAGAGCTGTGATGGAGAGGTACCATGAGATTATATTGTCATGCCAGCCAACACAACATCCATTCTGCAGTTAATGGATCAAAGAGTAATTTTGACTTTCAAGTCTTTTTTTTTTTTAATATTTTTATTTATTTCTAGAGAGAGAGAGAGAGAGAGACAGCGTGAGCAGGGGAGGGTCAGAGAGAGAGGGAGATACAGACTCTGAAATAGGCTCCAGGCTCTGAGCTGGCAGTCAGCACAGAGCCTGACGCGGGGCTTGAACCCACGAACTGCGAGATCATGACCTAAGCGAAAGTCGGACGCTTAACCGACTAAGCCACCCAGGTACCCCCCTGCTTTTTTTTTTTTTTAAATAAGCTTTATGCCCGGTGTGGGGCTTGAACTCACGACCCTGAAATCAGGAGTCACATGCTCCACTGAGCCAGCCAGGTGTCCTGACTTTCAAGTCTTTTTATTTAAGAAATATATTTCTTAAGGCTATAGATGCCATAGAGAGTGACTCCTCAGATGAATCTGGGCAAAGTAAATTGTAAGCCTAGAAAGAATTCACTGTAATAGATGTCATTAAGAACATTCATGATTCTTGGGAAGAGATGAAAACATCAACATTCATAGGAGTTGGGAAGAAATGGGTTTCAACCCTCATGGATGAGTTTGACGGGTTCAGGACTTTCCTGGAGGAAGTAACTGGATGTGGTAGAAATAGCAAGAGAACTAAAATTACAAGTGGAGCCAGAAGATGTGACTGAATTATTGCAATCTCATAATCAAACTTGAATGGATGAAGAGTTGCATCTTAGGGATGAGCAAAGAAAGTGGTTTCTTTCTTCTTCTTCTTTTTTTTTTAACTTTTTTTTAAATGTTTATTTATTTCTGAGAGAGAAAGAGAGAGACAGCGCAAGCAGGGGAGGGAGATACAGAATCCGAATCAGGCTCCAGGCTCTGAGCTGGCTGTCAGCACAGAGCCTGACGTGGGGCTCAAACCCACGAACCGTGAGATCACGACCTGAGCTGAAGTCGGACGCCTAACTGACTTAGCCACCTAGGCGCCCCGACAGTGGTTTCTTAAGATGGAATCTCCTGGCGAAGACAACAAAGGATTTACAATATTCCATAAACATAGTTTATTTAGTAGCAGAGTTTGAGAGGATTGGCTCCAATTTTGAAAGGATTACTGTGGTGATCATATTGTAGTGTTCACAAATACAGAGGCGTCATGTTGTGCTCCTGGAAGTAATATAAACATAACTGACATATAGTCAGTTATGCCTCAGTTGAAGAAAAACTGTAAAGTTTATTGAATAATAATAAAGCAAGTTTTTGTAGACTCACCACCTAGGTTAAGAAGTAGAGTGTTTTCAGAATTTTAGACTCTCCTCTGCACTAAGCTAATCATTCTTCCTTTATATTACTTATTCCCCTTTCTTAATTTGTTTCATTTTGTATGTATGTACCCTAACTGATAACACTCTCACAGTTTGAAAAGCAGTAAAGGTCAGTGTTTTCACTGTTAGGTGAAGTATCCTGGGATAATCCGCTCTGTGGAGACTAGTCAGCTATAGCTCCATGAGGGAGAACAGGAGCCCATTCCAAAGAAATAGAGTGACAAGGCTCACGTTAGTTTTAGGAAGCACAGCTCTCCACAGTGGTGAAGTGGACCACTAGCTGACATCAGGGAGAAATATCGTCTGAGGGTGTGGACTGCCCTTGAACTGCCGCATCTCAGTTCCCAGGAGTCCACCCCCATGTGTCAGGAGCGTGTTAAAGCAAACTTCTCTTGTGGAATGAATGAGCACTGTCAGCTGATCCAGGCTGAACATGGACAGAAGAACTTTACCTGATCATGTCAAGAGTGCAATTTGGGCCATATTCCTTCCAGGTTGAAAAATCCATAACACAGTGTTTTGGTGGAGACAGCTGTTAACAAGTCTCTTTCTTGGGTATCTCCTCACCTGTCGTGTCTGGATAACTGGCCTCTCCTCTTGAATATCCCCTTTACTTCTTTTCTGTTTGATCTTTTGTTTTCTTTTCCTCTGTTGTGTATTCTGATTTGTTGGATCACATTCCAACAGGCTTTTTGAGAAAATGTGCATGAGAGACAAGTTTTTTGAGATCTTCCATGTTGAATAATATAAAGACAAATTCTACTGTCTCCTTTCTGCATGCTGATAAACTGTTTTGCCCACCTTTCTTAGGAAGCACAGTTCTGAGTTATTTTGTCGTGCCATTTCTCTGCTTACCTTCTTTTACCTAAGCTGTTGAACTCAGCCCGGCATTCTAAGACCTCCCCAACTTTTTCAGTGTCATCCCAAACTGCTCTTCCAAATGAACCTCTTCTAGTTCTTTTGGTTTGCTTGCTGTCTCCTGTGTTTTCCATCTTGCCTCCACATCTTTGCCCATACCATACATTTGTCGGTACTGTCCTCTGTTTTCAGCGCCAGATGTGTATGTGCGACATTGGGGGAGATGTGGAGCTTGTGGAGTTCTGACAGACACTGTCCTTCTTAGGACTCAAACTTAAAAAGAAACAGCGAAATGAGGACGGTACGCCTGCCAAACCAAACACCAGTTTGTAATTGTTAGTGTCAGTGCTCCGTCCTCCGGCACCTCGCTCCAGTTCCATTTGTTCTGGGGACGTGCTCCTTCCCAGTGGGCTGCACAGTGACCCAGCCGTGCATCACACAAGAACTTCAATTCAGCCTTTTCTCTGAACCTCTCTCAGATTCAGTGCCTAGCCCTGTCATTTTCTATTCAATCATTTATTGTCCTGTGTTAGTAAGGAACACATTTTCCAGAAAGAGATCTGGCCTCTGCCCTTCACCCATCCATGAGTTTACTGTGTATAAGAATATGGTCCACAGACATTGTTGACTGAATTAATTATTTCCATTTGCCTGATGTGGTTCTAAAAGGCTTAGTGTTCACTATTGAAGTTGACTGGCTTTTGGACAGTATGAGGGCTTTTGAAATTCTCTGATTTTGAAAGAATGTGCATATGGTAGGAGATCTTTTTTTCTGTTAATTTTAATGAGGTGTGTGGAAGTGTGGTCAGAACAGTGGTCCTAAGGTATGTGTTATGAGCAGTTCCACAGATGGAAGGGTACTTGTATGCAGATAAAAAGCCAGTATTGCATCTTTTGGTTTATGTAGTTTTGATCTGCTCTTGAGAAAGTTTTCTTCTTTGAAAAGTATTTGGTGGTTATAGGTTTCAAAACATTTGAGCCATTTTTTAAAATCAAATTTAATGTATGCATTTTTTGATAACATCACTTTTTTCTGTTGTCACTTCTGCTTTATTGTTTTCCTAGGTGAGATCAATATTCTTTATTTTACAGGGAAGAAGAATCTCTGGTAGAACAGTTTGTGTTTGAAGCTTTGGTTACATATCTGGAAAGTCTGGCCTTAGCCCACGCAGATGAGAAATCCTTAGGTAGGTCTTACTTGAGCTTTTTGTTTGCATGCCAGTTGTTAGCCTGACAGGTTTTCAAGAGCTTTTCCACTCAGGGGTTAAGCCTCAGGTAGTTCTTCATAAGCTAATGGGTTTTTCCTCCCATCTCCCATTTAGGATGACAAGTGTGAAGGGGGGTGTGCCCCTCCAGTGTCTCTAGTGCAGTTTGTAGAAGTCTTCAGTGCTCGCCTCCTCTGAGACTCACCTTGAGCCCTGGTAGCCCCTGAGCTTGGCCCCTGGCCAGTCAGAGCTCCTGCCCAGGGCAGGTGGGGCAGTTTGATTGTGCATCTCCAATGAAGCCAGACAGTTACTGTGATGACACAGAATGTGGGAATGTACGATCACAGCATGTAGAGAAAGCTGGCCGTAATAGCCACCGAAAAGTGGAATATAGATCTCATTACAAGATTGTGATGAAACCATTTGTACCATAATTAAGAAATAATGTAAAATAGTCAGAAATAGACCTAATAAGAGAGTAATAGATGGTAGTTTTTTTTTTTTACTTTTTTTTAATGTTTTTATTTATTTCTAGGAGAGAAAGAGAGAGACAGCATGAGCAGGGGAGGGTCAGAGAGAGAGGGAGTCACAGACTGAAACAGGCTCCAGGCTCTGAGCTGGCAGTCAGCACAGAGCCTGACGCGGGGCCCGAACCCATGAACCGCGAGATCATGACCTAAGCGAAAGTCGGACGCTTAACCGACTAAGCCACCCAGGCGCCCCATAGATGGTAGTTTTTACAGTTACATCTGTACTGTGGTCAGAATGAATATCTTGCAATTTCTGGGCTAGAAGGCTTCTTAGACATCTTAGCAGAGAACGTAAGTGACTTACATAGCTGCGTGTGGCAGAACTTCTCTTTGATTTATTCAGATTTTCTTTTCTGTTGTTTTCTGTTTTTTCAAAAGACAGGTTGAGCTCTATTGTCCTTCATGTTCACAGCCTTCTATGGGTAAAAGTGCTTAAAATTTGGCCCTTGCCATCAAAGAGCTTAAAATTGCTCTGTTGATCCTGACATATAGGTATATTTTCTCAACAAGTAAAACTTTGACTCTTAAAAATCACTGCCATATTTTCAAAGCATAGAAAGAAAAGTTTTTCTTTGTAATAGAACTCAAGTTGTGTAAGGGTCCTTTCCTAAATAACCCAGGATGTTTGTGGATGTTTTTACTCATTTGCTTCGGTTCCCCTTCAGTGGCTATATTATTAAGCTATGATATGGTTGAACTTACATAAGAAAAAGGGAGGTCAAGGAATTTATATCCCTTAAATAATAGCCTTTAATTAAGATGCACAGGATCTGGCCTGCTGAGTGGGCTTCGTAATGCCTGTCGAGTCTTCCACCTCTGATCCGTTATGTGGGGCTGTGCTGGCTGGCTGGCTGGGGGCTGGGGCTGGGGGACAGTTCAGTAGGTGGTGCTGCTGTGTGTGAGTGTGTTTGTGCATGTGCACTGTACTGTCCTACAGCATTAAATGTGGGTTTTGTTTCGTTTTGGACAGTGTAAATCATTTACTTAAACTTAATACTCCGAGGGATGAAACGATATTACCTCTGTTATAAAATTATCTTTTTTGTTTAAAAACTAGGTCAATAAACATAATACTAATATATTAATAATAACCAGCTATATATCTCCTTTGGAAATTTATTTTTATACTTGAGAACAGGTACAGTTCAACAGTGTTGTGATGCCATTGATCACCTAAGGCGTATCATTGAAAAGAAGCACGTATCTCTAAACAAAGTGAAAAAACGACGTAGGCCACGGTAGGTGATATTGCTTCCTTTTTAAATTTTTTTCCAGCATAAAACTAATTCTCAGTCAACGAAAGAAAATCTGGAAGGAATGTGTGGAAACATAGAGAATTTAAACACGGAATGTGTGGAAATAGGAGTAGTCAATGTCTAGGACACTAAAAACTTGTGTTTGAAAATACTTGGTTTAAGGTATCAATTTGTAAATGAAACATTTATTTGAGTACAGATTTAGTGTGGAATTATTTGACTAGAAAATGCATGAACTCTTGTGGAGTAAATTTGAAATATAAGAACTGAGGGGCACCTGGTGGCTCAGTCATTTGGGCGTCTGACTTCGGCTCAGGTCATGATCTCACGGTTCGTGGGTTCGAGCCCTCCGTAGGGCTCTGTGCTGATAGCCAGAGTCTGTTTCAGATTCTGTGTCTCCCTCCCTCTCTGACCCTTCCCTGCTCATGCGTTCTCTATCAGAAATAAATAAAACATTAAAAAAATTTTGAAATATAAGAACTGAAATATTGAAATAGCATTTTAACAGTCATGGAAATTTAGAATTATGAGATGAAGCTCCCTAAAGACAAAACTGCCATATTAGCCAGTGGTATCCAGTCTTCTCTCTTCTTTCCATCCTAGCAAGGTCTCTCAGCAGGATGGGGTGTGCCATGCATAGCCCCTCCAGATCTGTGGGTCAGTGCAGGGTGTCCAGGGTGTCTCCTGGCTTCTACCACTCTGCAGGAGTATTGGCACATGTCAATTGGATATTAGTATTTCCTCTGTTGTTTTATTTTATTATTTTTTTAAAAAAATGTTTATTTTTGAGAGAGAGAGAGAGACAGAGACAGAGTGCAAGTGAGGGAGAGGAAGAGAGAGAGGGAGACCCAGAATCCAAAGCAGGCCCCAGGCTCTGAGCTCTTAGCACAGGGCCCGATGCAGGGCTAGAACCGAAAAGCTGTGAGATCATAACCTGAGCCAAAGTTGGAGGCCCAACCAACTGAGCCACCCAGGTGCCCCTTCCCTCAATTGTTTTAAAATTGATTCTTTCAGATCATGTTGTTAACTTTTGACCTCTCTAGATCATTGGTCTCAATCTGAAGCAGTGATCAGACTTACTTGAAGGTCTTGTTAAAACACAAGTTGCTGGGCCCTGGCCCTAGAATCTTTCAGTATGTCTGGAGTGGGGCCAATACCTTGCATTTCTTCCAAGTTTACAGATAATATTGATGCAGCCGGTTCAGGGGCCACAGTTTGAGAAGCACGACTTTATATCTCAGAACCCCTTTTGTTTTAAAATACATTGAAAAGGAAACATGAACCTTTTAAATTTTAAGAAACGTTTTTAAACTTTTTTCCTCAAAAAGAAGGTAAACAGCATTTAGACCTATTTAACCGTGACATTTGATTGTATACTAATGATAATACATTAAAAATAAATTGAATGCCTTTTGATGAGGTTTCTACATGGATTAGTATGGCAGAGTTGAGTTTATGATTTCTAGATTCTTGGGTTAGCTAAATGCTAAATGTTGGGACGCGTATTAAATACAGTATGTTATCTCCATATAGAGGATTTCCACCCGGGGCATCATTGTGCTTACTAGATGTTGTCCATTGGCTGTTAGCCCACTGTGGGAGGCCCCAGACGGAATGTCGACACAAATCCATAGAAGTGTTTTCTAAATTCGTTCCTCTATTGCCAGGTATTGTGATCTTTATGTCTTATAAATCATGGGTCTTGCTTTTACCAGTAGTTTAGAGATGTGTACTTATTGAAAATGTAACCTTTCCATTATTCAGATGAATATACCAAATAAAATGTTCCTAATAAAAAGATAAGTATGTTCAATAACCATTATGGGTCATTTGCGTGACAAAGGATAAATTATGGGCTCTCCATTTCACAAAGATTTACAGAAAGAAAGAAAAAACTGCTAATTTGTTATCTGTCAAATGATAATGAGGAAGTAAATTTAGACTATCCCAGTATCTTTTTTATTCTACTGCATTTTTGCTTTTCTGTGTTATTTAAAGGAAATGAAGAAGAGTTGGGTGACCATTGCAGTTGTTAACATGATACTCAGTTAAGATTTAGAAATTTTATTAATAGTTAATGAAATACTGCAGTTTTTAAAAGTTTTACCATGTGATTCATAAGAAATTGCTAGACTCCTCAGCACTCTCCACAATAGCTAAAACCTGGAAAGAGCCTAAGTGTCCATCAACAGATGAATGGATCAAGAAGATGTGGTTTATCTATACCATGGAATACTACATGGCAATGAGAAACAATGAAATCTGGCCATGTGTAGCAACATGGATAGACCTTGAGGGTGTTATGCTGAGCGAAATAAGTCAGGCAGTGAAGGACAAATATCATATGTGTGCACGTATAGGAGGATTAGGAGGAACTTAACAGAGGACCAAGAGGGAGAAGAAGGGCGGAAATGGTGGGGGAAAGGGGGAGAGGCAAACCATGAGAGACTCTTGAATGCTGACAAAAACTGAGGACTGGTGGATGTGGGGGGGAGGAGGGGTGGGCATGGAGGAGGGCACTTGTGGGGATGAGCACTGGGTGTTATGTGGAAACTAATTTGACAATAAACTATTTGTAGAAAAGAAAAAAAAAAAAAAAGAAATTGCTAGACTCCTGAATCTAAATGATCTCAGATTACTGTGAGACTAGGGGAACACAGTGAGCCTGTGCTTTTTAAATAACTATTACACTAAGCCATTAAATTGTACTTATAGACTTGAAATAATTACTAAATTTCTTACGAATAAATGTATTTGTTCTATGTTCTCCAGTAAGTCCAAGCCCAGGTTTGGGAGCATAGGTTAGAGAAGCTATGCCTCAGGACAGACCCAGGCCCTTACCCCCTTCGTGGAGTGCACTGTGCACACGTCCAGAACCAAGACAAACCCAGGCCCTGACCCCCCTGTGGAGTGCACCGTGCATGCGTCCAGAACCAGGAAAGACCCAGGCCCTGGCCCCCCCGTGGAGTGCACTGTGTTACGCGTCCAGAACAAAGATGTGCTGTGGTGTGTGATTCTGGATAAGAAAAGTGACAGTGCACTACCAATCATGAGAGAGCGGTTCTTTTTAGAAAATGGGGTAGAGTACTACTTTGGGGCTTTTTCCTTATAGAGAAGGAGACAAAAATTACTTGGTGTAGTTCTGAAACTTTGAAGATTCTACATTTTGTTACACTGTGGAATATATTGTGATGCTATATAAATCTGTAGCATATATTATGATTGTATTTGTACTACATATTTTATTTGGCATACAAATATGTAGTATATATTTGTCTGTTATAATTTTATGTATATAGTGGTAATGTGCAACTGGATTTTTTTAACGTAGAGAATTGTTTTAATAACATAATTAGTATTTTATATTTGTTTATTGCTTTTAATGAACAAAGTTAGTTTCTTTGTTTTTTTTTTAAGTTTATTTATTGATTTTGAGAGAGGGCATGAGCAGGGGAGGGGCAGAGAGAGGAAGAGAGAGAGAATCCCAAGCAGGCTCTGTGGTGTCAGCACAGATCCCACTGTGGGGCTTGAACTCTCAAACTACAAGATCTTGACCTGAGCAGAAACCAAGAGTTGGCTGCTTACTGAACTGAGCCACCCAGGCGCCCCTACAAAGTTAGTTTTCTTACATTGTCATTCTCACAACAGTCCTGTAACGTACATGAAGATTGGATGAGGTGCAAGGGTGGGGTGTGTTTTCCTTCTTTCTAAAGGAAACTTGGCCCAGATATTATGTCACAACTGCTAGTTGGCCGGCCCTCCCTCCCTCCGGGTTGGGTCTCTGGTTTTCCTGTAGCCCACACAGTTTCCAGTGATATCAGACTCACTGGTCCTGTACATTTCTCTGGTTCTTAATTGCCTTCAGTAGGGGCCTCATGTATTTTTAATGAAGTAAGTGGAGCTCTGCCTCTCAGAATTGTTTCTGTTAAAGAAAGGATGCCAAGTAGTAGGTGAACCTTGCTTACCACCAACATATACTTTGCATAAAAGGCGTGAGCGTTCCTTGGCTTACCTCCTCTGCGCCTTCCAATTGTGCATCTGCCTCTCTCTCTGCTATATTGAACTCCTAATGATGTTTTGGGTTTTTGTGAAATTTTGGTTTAATTCCAGTCAGTTAACATACAGTGTTGTATTCGTTTCAGGAGTATAGTATAGTGGTTCATCACTTCGTATATTCCCTGGTGCTCATCATAAGTGTACTCCTTGCCCACCACCTGTTTATCTGCTCCTCCCACCCCACTCCTGTCTCATAACCATCAGTTTGTTCTCTATATTAAGAGTCTGTTTCTTGGTTTGCTTCTCTTCTCCGCCACCCGTGTTTGTTTGTTTTGTTCTTAAATTCCACACATGAGTGAAACCGTATCGTATTTGTCTTTTCTGACTGACTTCACTTGGCATAATACTGTCTAGTTCCATCCATGTCATTGTAAATGGCAAGATTTCATTCTGTTTTGTGGTTGAATAATGTTTATATCATGTCTTCCTTATCCATTCTTCAGTCAGTGGATACTTGGGCTGCTTCCATCTCTTGGCTGTTAATAATGCTGCTTCCAGTAATTTTTAAGGGACAGTGTTAAGTGTCTCTTTATTGATTGATTGAATGAGAGAACGAACCAGCAGGGGAGGGACAGTGGGAGAGAGAGAATCAAGCAGGCTTGATTGAGTACGGAGCCCAACGCGGGGCTTGATCGCATGGCCATCAGATCATGCATGACTTGAACCAAAATCAAGAGTCAGCTCAGCCACCCTTTAGTGCCCTATAAGACTACACTGTCACCAGGGGTGCTAGGCAGCACCCACATCCGTGGGATGAAGTGACAAGCACAGGCATGTCCCTGTGACATGTGTCAGGGGCTTCTGACTTCTGATATTCCTGTGGATGGAAAGCCAGAGTCACAGAAGCTGTAGTTTTGGGAAGGAGAGTGAGAAGGAGGCAGGGATCTGGGAAGATTCCTAGCAATTGGAATGTGCTTTCCCAGGCCCATGTCTTCTCTGTGTCCCCTTGTCCTCTCCTTTCTCTATACTGCCTTTTTCTGTCCTTTCTGTCCTTTCTCTTCTACAACTCTTAGCGTGTGAGAGAGAACCTAAATAGTTTTACTCAGTATTTTATTTTCTTTGTCAATTTCTTTTTTTTTTTTTTAATTTTTTTATTTATTTCTAGGAGAGAGAGAGAGATACAGCGTGAGCAGGGGAGGGTCAGAGAGAGAGGGAGTCAAGACTGAAACAGGTTCCAGGCTCTGAGCTGGCAGTCAGCACAGAGCCCGACGCGGAGCTCAAACCCACGAACCGCGAGATCATGACCCAAGCGAAAGTCGGACACTTAACCGACTAAGCCACCCAGGCGCCCCTTTCTTTGTCAATTTCTAGTGAAGATAGTAGAAGATTTAATAATATTTCTTTCTAAATTTTATCCTGAAAACAGGATATTGAAACTTTGCTTATGTAGCTGTGATAGGTTTTTTTTTTAACACAATAGGAAAACTATTTCTTACTACATCAGAAATACATTATTGTTTTCCATTCTTCCTTTAACTTCAGTAGCATCAGGATGATTTGACCTTTGCAGTCACCGATTTCAGAGCAGGCAAAATAAAATTTAATGTTGTTTTTTTCATTTTCAGTTTAGAAAATGATTAATACCTAAAAGAAAAAATGTCTTTTAAAACAGATATTTGACTCTTTTATTTAATAAAATTGCACTTACTGTGTGATATAAACACTTTTTCAAATATTTACTACTTCAGTTCATTGATCTTTGTAGGAACCTCAAAGGTAAGTACCGTTATGACAAGAAAACCAAGACACAAGAGAGGCAAGGTCTGCACAGCCAGGATGTAGGACAGGGACTAGAGAGTCGCAGTGCTCTTTTTTGTGTTTATTCTTTAAATTACTCCTAAAAAATTAGGGTAATAATTTTCGAGAGAAAAGGCAAGGGAAAGGATAGGACATTCACAACTATGCAAATGGTATCCAGCCATTGATATAATGTTTAAAGTAACTGAAGAGAATGGCTTTGATGGAAAGACCTTCTTGGCAGTAATTACAGTGAAAGAAGTTACGATTACTGTGGTTACAAAAAAATGATCTCCTATCATTCTGAAATTTTACTGCTTTGGTAGGTATTTTATATGGGACTCTTTAGGGAAGCTATATTTGAAATACTGTGAAATTGCCAGTCTTGTTCTCTGATTCTTTTTGTTAACATATCAGACTTAATTCTGGCTTTATTATTATTATTTATTACAGTGATTAATTTTAATTATGTGAAAGCTATTTAAAGTGTGTTTTAATCTTGTTTCTTTTTTAAGGCAACAAGTCACCTTCTTTGTGGCTGAAAGATATCCTCAAGAACAAAGATACTTCCTTCCTCATAAACACATTTGAGGGGGGAGGAGGGGGTTGTGATCGGCCGTCAGGCATCGTTGCTCAGCCCATGCTCCTCCATCTGCAAGGGCCGTTCAGCCTGCGAGCTGCCCTGCAGTGGATGGACATGCTCCTGGCGGCCCTAGAGTGCTACAACACCTTCACTGAAGAGAAAACCCTCGAGGCCCCTGAGATCCTGGGTATGTATAACCTGTGCTCCAAGTTACTGTGGCCCAGTTCTGCCTGGAGCCACTTTGGGCAGAACAGCACTGGGGTCTTTGACTAGACAGATGCCACTCTCAGAATCATCCTTAACAGTGGTGGTATTGGGTGGTGTTTGTTTAGTCCCTGCATTATTCCTTGAGCTTATGTGAGGCCAAGAGTCTGGTGTACACGACTGAGGTTGTGGGAACCTGCCTAGCATCTGTCTGTTCTGAGCCCTGAACAGGTCCTTGAAGACCCTCTTATCAAGTAACCCTTTGACTTTTTCTTTGCTTTAGCACATTACAAGACTTCCTCCTGGGCACCTGGTTGGCTCAGTCTATAGGGCATGTGGCTCTTCGTCTCAGGATTTGCGCCCCTTTTGGGTGTAGAGACTACCTAAAAAAAAAAACCTTTAAAAAAAAAGTGTGTGTAAAATAGAAGAGTTCTTCCTAACATGAGGCTCTGTGATCTTATGTTTCTGAGTAGCATGTCCTCATTTTTCTTAAATTGTCCTGTTCCTTAGCATTTTTCCTGTAGTATGATGACAACAGTGTTGTCTGCAGAGAACAGAATGCAGGGCGGAGTATTTCGTGTGCTCCTGGGCCCGTGCTGGGAAGGCGATGGCAGGCTCCATCTTTCAGGTGATCTGAACAGGACCTGGGTCCTGGAGGTGCATCTCTCTGGTCCAGAGCATCCGGGGCCAACGGCAGCTGATACTGTGCATGAGGCTCTCTTGGAAGTGGGGATTCCACCTAAATCCTCTCTCATGGGCTAAACACGCAGCTTGCCATGCAGATCGTGTTATGTGATTTAAATGATTTTCAGTGTAGACAGAGCATCCATTCTGGTGGTGCTGGTTGGCTAAAGAAGCTACCAGTCTCTCTTTTAATTCTGTTGGAGGTGAATAAAGTCTGTGTTTTGTGAATTTGGGAAAAAGAACCAGGTTGTCTTATTGTCTTTCTTTTAGTTGGAGAAAGTGGGAACCATCCCTGGTGGGGAGTGTGTCATGTGTGCGCACACACACACTGGGGTTGGGAAAGCAGATTTTATGCGATTTTGAGAAGCTCTGACTCTGTAGTATGGGATTCTGCAAGATTTTAGTATGGGATTCTCAGAGGGATGGGTCAGAAAAGTTCTGAAACTTTAAAAAT
>JAESUZ010004790.1:0-260535 GCA_017311185.1 Proteles cristata cristata | reverse complement strand
GCGGGGTCTGGGGGGGACACGGCAGGGACGTGAGGCCAGCAGCGGGGTCTGGGGGGGACACGGCAGGGACGTGAGGCCAGTGCCCCGGAGTCCAGGTCCTTCAGCCGAGGGAATGTGTCGGCACTGTCCCCGCAGATGAGCTTGGCCAGTGCGGAGTTGATGTCACTGTCCTCTTCGTGGGGTGCTCCTTCCCCGTGAGGACCCGCAGGGCGCCGGTCGGCCTGCCGCCCCGCTGGAGAGTGTTGGGGGCCCTTGGTGCCTGTGACTGTGTCAGATGTGAGTCTAAAGGAATCCGCTCCACGGAACGCGCGGCGCGTCGTGCACGCTTTGCCGCGGGACAGCGGCGGCTCCCATGTGGCGGCTGCCTCCCTCTACCCCCACGGGGTGCGGATTCGCGTGGAGTTCATGTACCGCAATTCTGCGTCTTCGCCTTTCTTTAGTGACACGCAGACCCTACACGAATCAGCGTGAGGGGCCCAGCGGAGGCGGAGGCGCCCGTGTGTGGGGCTGCTTTGGGCCTCTGGGTCTGCAGGGAAACCGCGGCTCACTGCTGTCTGCATCCCTGTCCCCCGGGAAGGGGATGCGCCGGGGCTGGGGCTGCAAGGCAGTGTAAACCGAGGCAGCTCAGGGCACTGCGGGGCGCCCGGCTCTGCCCGTCCTGGGGGCCAGGCTCCCGGTCAGGAGCCACGTCGGCTCTGAGCCCTCCGCTGCCCGACGGCCCCACTGGCCGGGCCCAGCCCTCAGCCTGGTCACCAGCTTCGCTCCCCGTGGACGCCCTGATCCGGGTCCTGCGGTGGCCGCGACCAGGGAGTGTGTGCCCTCGTGCGTGGAGGGGCCGCGTGCTTACAGGAGGGTCAGGGGAGTCCGCGCACAGAGGAAACGGTGTCGCTGAGGTCCCTGGGGCCACTGAGTGGGCACACAGCATGTGATGGCGCCTCTGACCCCGTGCAAAGTCATACTGTCGGAAAACTGAACTTCAAAGGCTGTTGTAGAAACAAAACTCCACGTATGTTTCAAAGTCACTACCAGTAATGAACTGAAACTGTGTAGTTCACTTTTTTTTTTCATTTAAAAATATTACAATTGTGGAGCCTGGGTGGCTCAGTCAGTCAAGCATCCAGCTTTGGATCAGGTCATGATCTTGTGGTTTGTGAGTTCGAGCCCCGCGTCTGGCTCTGTGCTGATGGCTTAGAGTGTCTGTCTTCCTCCCTCTCTCTCTCTCTGCCCCTCCACCGCTTGGCTTGCTCTCTCTCAAAAATAAACATAAAAATTTTTAAGTATTACAAAAATTAACATATATTCATTGAAGAAAAATAATAAAAGTTTTAGCAAAAAAATTTTTGTATAATATTTACTAATAACAGGGATAAAACTCTAAATAATGCTCTGTAATCTACATGTTTCCTCTGCTTGTAGGGCCTGGGGTGGAGTCCCCATTCTGCCACAAGCTCTCTGTGTCACTCTGGGGAACGCGGGGTAACCTCCTAGGCTGCTGTTCTCACGTTTACAATGGACGTCCTGGGTCCCGTCCTACACAGCGGCCGTGGAGCGTGAACGAGCATTAGGAACGTACTTCTACTCAAATGTTTCTGTTGTTTGCCTGGAACTCGTTTTAAACGGGCATCCTGCATGTTTATGTAAGTCCGGGAGCCCCATCCTCACACGTGGCCGGTTGCATGAAGAGGCTCTTCGCTCACTCGCTGAGGCTTTAATTGCTGTTTTCTGGAGTCATCTTGCAAACCCCAGTGTGGAGACCTTTCACAGAGCCCCGCGCTGGGCTCAGCTCATTACCCCCATTACCCCCCTCCTGGTGCAAATGCTCCCACCGTCCCCCTTCCCAGAGGGGAGACAAGCCCAGAGAGGGGTAACTGCCCCGGGACCCACAGTACCTGGTAGCAGAATGGAGCCCAAACCATGTGCCCAACTCACTTTTGGATGCGTGGCCGGGGACATCACTCCCCGAGTGCCACACACCACGTGTTCCCAACAATGGGGGGGAGGGGGAGCAGGGCCCGTGGTGGAGCAGCTTCATCGACACAGGTCGTAGGGCCGTGCATGCGCGCCGATGCCCACAGGCTCTGGAGGAGCAGGGGTCACCACAGGTTCTAGAGTTTCCAGAACGCCGTTCACACAGGCCCTGCGTTCTCCCTTAGCACCATCCGGCATGTGGTGGAACAGCCCAGAAAATGCCGGGAAAAGCTGAACACGGTGGTCTCCAGGGCCTCTTGGTGTCTTCCTGCACCTTCCAGGGCTTCCGAGGGCCTCCCAACATCTCCCAGAACCTTCCAGCACCTTACAGCTCCTCCCAGGGCCTCCCAGAACCTTCCAACACCTCCAGCTCCTCCCAACACCTCCCAGAACCTCCCAGCACCATCCAGCACCTTCCAGCACCTCCAGCTCCTCCCAAGGCCTTCCAGCACCTCCCAGAACGTTCCAGCACCTCCAGCACCCCTCAGGGCCTCCTAGCTCCTCCCAGAACTTTCCAACAGCCCCAACACCTCCCAGAGCCTCCCAGCACCTTCCAGCACCTTCCAGCACCTCCAGCTCCTCCCAGGGCCTTCCAGAACCTTCCAGCACCTCCAGCTCCTCCCAGGGCCTCCTAGTGCCTCCCAGCTCCTTCCCAGAGGGGTGTAGGAGGGACTCCTTCCCGCTGCACCTCCATCCTCGGTGGCCCTGAGAGACCAGGCCCCCGTGGCCTGTGCTCAGACAGGAACAGGGCCTCCAGCAGGAGTGCCAGGGGCTGGAAGGGGGTGACTCAGCGGACACGAGGCGCTGCCCTGGCCCCACTCCCAACACAGTCGCCGCCCCTCCCACCTTGGGGCCCTGTCTGGAAACCCCGCCCCTCCTGACCCCACAGCAGTCAGGACACGAGGCGGGAAATGACGGCCGGGCCACGGGGGGCACGGATGCTGCGGCCTTGCTGACCCGGCGGCACTCAGACACAGACGCGGTGTGCGGGCTACACCCGCTCTGCCTCTCTCTCTGCCGCCAAACACGCTGCCCCAGCACCTTCAGGCCCTGTTGTGCCCGCGATTACCGCCTGTGAGCTGGCGCCCACGAGGCGGCCATTTCTCCCACCAGAAAAGAATCGGCGGTGAGGGTACAGACTCACGCCACTGCCTTCGTAACGAGCTAAGCAGACTGGCCACTCATTCATAGCAGCCTCGTAAGCAGCCAGGGGAATATATTAGTTTTCTCTTTTTTTCTTTCTTCTTTTTTTTTAAAAAACAAAAACAGCAGAATTGCTCTGCTCATAAAACCCGAGCCCAGGCAAGCGGCTCCTCGAGGGGTGAATTAATTAGCACTACTTATTAAGGTTTTACTGCTATTGATTCATTCTGCTCTATCAATAATCTTAATTCATCCACAAAACCAATTCAGTTTAATAACAGGTTAAGGGAAGCTAGAGACCCGAGTTGCCTGTGAAAACATAACTTCCAGAGTGTTCTCGGGGTTCTGCGCTCCCACTCGTCAGCGCAGTCCTGCGGCCTCCGGTCTGACATGGCCACGCAGCCCAGGAAACGTCTCCTGGCTCCCTCTCCGCGCCCCTCCCCCGCGGGCCTGTCCCCGACATTCTTGCGTTGAACCCTAACCCCAGCGCCTCAGATGACACTGTATTTGGAGACGGGTCTTTAGCGAGGCGATTAAGGTGGATTGAGGTCACTAGGCAGGTCCTGACGGAACATGATGGGTGCCCCCGTAAGACATCAGGACAAACCCTCGCACACAGGGACGACTACGTGACGACACGGGAGGTGGGCGGACGGCGTCTGCACACCCAGGGGAGGCCTCAGGAGGACGTAGCCCTGCCCGCACCGGACCCCTGAGTCCCCGTCTCAGGACGGGACACAGTACCTGTGCTGTGTGAGCCCCCAGGCCGGGTGCTGGCTACTGCGCCAAGTCTGTGGTTACAGCCCCCCGGTCTGTGGTTACGATCCCCCCCCGCCCCGGTCTGTGGTTACGGGCTCCCTTGGTCCGTGGTTAAGGCCCCCCAGTCTGTGGTTACAGCCCCCCCGTCTGTAATTAGTCTCCCCCCCACCGGCCCTGGTCCGTGGTTACCGCCCTCCCCAGCGGCCCCCACAGGTCCGCTTGCTTCCTCCCCTCGCCCCCGTCTGCCTGGGCTGTTTCCCTCCCTGCAGCTCCACACAGGGGCTCGCCCAGACCTAAGACTCGTTGGTTCCCAGGCAAAACTCCCAGGAAGCACGTCAAAGAGGACGCTAGCGTCGTTGGAGAGTGGGGGGCAGGGCCAGGTGGGCGAGCGACGCAGTCGGACGGGGCGGAGGTTGGAGGAATCCTTGCTCGTCCCGCCGACCTTCCGTTACACCTCGGGCCGCGGTCTCCCGTTCGCAGGAGCAGAGCACAGTGGGCTTGGCGGGCGGCCCGCGGAAGGCACACTGTGCAGATCGAAACCCAGGCTGCTTGACTCGGTTTCCCTCTGGGGTCACGTGTGCCCGGTTCACAGCCCGGTTGGTTTCGTGGCACAAACACGGCTTGTGACAGAAAGGCCTGGTGCCTTCTTTCCCTCCTCCCCCCGAAGGAAGGCAGGAGACACACGCGAGTTCCCCCCAGCACGTGTGCAAGGGGGCGGCACGGTGGGCAGGGCCTGGGGGGAAAGGCCCCACAGTGAGACCCCCCCACACCCCGTCTTCAAGCCCCTCGGTGAACGTGCTCGCAGCCCGTTAACGCCCGGCAGCAGCGCGGTTCAGCAGCGCGGTTCAGCAGCG
Organism: Proteles cristata cristata; assembly: GCA_017311185.1. Classification (NCBI taxonomy): domain Eukaryota; kingdom Metazoa; phylum Chordata; class Mammalia; order Carnivora; family Hyaenidae; genus Proteles; species Proteles cristata. Next base: position 255,811 of record JAESUZ010004790.1, on the reverse strand, counting down.
CGGCGTGCTGATGGGGACCACAGCACCACGTTCCTCTCTGGTCCTCTGCCGAAATTTAAAGACAGAACAAATCCGCGGGAGCAGAGAGGACCGGAACGCATTGCGGTGGTGACAGCAAACTCTAAATATTTTTATAAAGCCGCAAATCGAACCTGTCATGTGGCTTTAAAAAACAAAAACAGATCAAATACACGATCTTCTTCAAGTAGCAGTTCCTTACGGTCGCCATGCAGGCCAAGTGCGATTCTCCTGCAGGGAACAGACACGTGACCCAAAGGCGGATCCACGAAGCAGCAATTTTAGGACATTCTTTTATTGGTTTCGGCTCAGGTCATGATCTCAGGATTCGTGAGTGCTTACATACTGGGGGAAAAAAGGACTTGATTTAATTCCATGTAACTGGGAAGCCCCAACACCTGTACCATCCGGGAGACAGACTTCCCACCAAATCCCAGTGGGTATTTGTTCCGAGTTATGGGCCCCAATCTCTGTTACATGATTTTCTTGATTATATGATGAGATCAGCTTTGTCCTTCATCTTTGTCACTAACCTCGTGGCGCTGGCGTTTCCGGAAAAGCGGCACCCCAGATCCTCCCGGGAGCCCCAGAGCTGGCATCACCCACGGTCCCGCACGCCCAGCGTCCTTCGCCCCGTCTGCCCCTGCTGCACTTCCTCTCCTGTGTGAGCTCCGGCCTGGCCATTCCTATCACACTGTGCCCACTGTCTTGTACGGGTAATGGGTGACCCATGTGCAAACCCAGGCAGTAGGCACCCAGATACGAGGCCGTGTCCGCGCTCCCCAAGGTGATGTTAGTGCTTCAACACGGGTGTCCAGGAAGAGACCGGCCAACGCCGCCAGCACCAGGTACAGACAGGCGCGTAGGAAGGCGGTCGGAACCTGCCTGGAGCGCGTGTCTCCCAGCGCCACATCAGCCTTGTCACTGAAAACCCCCCCGGGCACCTACTGCGTGGTGGCTGCCATGGCGCTGTGAGAGGGCAGAGCAGGCCATCGCGGCCAAGCAGCCCACGCAGGACAGTCCGGGGAGGCACCAAACGTCAGTCTGGAGCCAAATCCCACCTCAGTCTGCTTGGACCTTTAATCCCTCCAAACAGTGGCCCGCTCAGCATCCGAAAACACCCCCGACAAACAAAACCTCACGAATGAATACATCTTCGCGGTGCACCTAAAAGCAAGTAAGCTACACTAGCGTCTGATGGTTGCGTAAAAATACACACGTAACACGTGCATGAGGTAAGAGAGCTCATTCTTGCCGTTAAAAACCAATACACGAGCTTTGATGCACGGAATGAACTGTTATTTCCAAAATGGAGTTTTCAGTGGTGATTTAGTAATTTATTCAAGGAAGAAAACAATGACGGACGACGTAAATTACTCTTGGCTTCCTTTTTGATTTAAATAGCAATTGCCAGTATCCCAAGGCAGGATGTGGAAACGGAATAAAAAACAAGCAGCCCCCAATTCCGTCATTCTTTCAAAAAGTCATTTACAAGAATGTCTTGATCGTAGTATCTTATAAAACCAGCAACATAGGAGAAAACCTGATATTCTTTGAAAACAATGTCTATGTCTAGAATATGAAGGAAAAGTGATCAGATGTATAGGCAATTAAATCCTCAGCTGATCTGAAGACAGGCCAACGGATACATCTAGTTTCTAACAGGGAGACAGGTGCTGAGGTAAAAATACGCATTTCCTAAGGCTTCTTGCTCTGCAGCTCATCGGGCTAGAATTTAGGAATAAAATTAGCAACTGAAAAATAGACAGTGTGAGGGCCCAGAGGCAGCCTCCGTCGGCTTCGTTATGCTCTACAGATGTTGGCTGCCAGCTCGCTCCGCCCGGGGACGGGTCGGGCGCTCCCTCGGTTGCCGTGCTCCGCCCGCCCAGGTGTCCCCAGAGAGCTCGTGCGTGTGGAGCCGAGTAGTGGCAGGTAGGGGACCGCCCTGCAGAGGCTCAGATGAGCCAGTGAATAAATTCGAGGTCTGCGTCTCCCTGTGGGTGTCTCCGTCCGTCTGTCTGTCTCCCCCCCTTCTGCTGACCCCTCTCCTGACTCAGGCCGTTCCAGGTCATCACGGCAACTGTACCCTATTCCTCTGGGGGGTGAAAATTGCCATAGGGCCCAAGATAAATGGTGACCCTAATGTGGGTGCTTTGCCATCTGGCTCACCGATTTTTAAAAAAGGAAATCATTTTAGATTCAGAAGTCAAAATTTCGGGAGTTTGACCGAGGTATTAGTGAATCACACCTACTGTTTCCCAAATATTTGCTTCCAAACTCATCAGAAAAGAGTCACATGGAAACTCCTCCTTGAAGCCCACCTGCCTGTTGTTTCCTTCCTCCCCTCCTCCCCTCCTCCCTCTCCCCTCCCCCTCCCCCTCCTCCCCTTTCCCCCTCCCCCTCCTCTTCTCCTCTCCTCCCCTTCTCTCCTCCCCCTCCCCTCTTCCTCCTCCTCCCATCCCCTCCTCCCCATCCCTCTCTTCATTTTTTCTCCTTCTCCCCTTCTTCTTCCTCCTCCTTCTCCTTTGCAGTTTTAAACTATAACTTCACAGAAGCGCCTGGGTGGCTTAGTCAGTTAAGCGTCCGACTTTCGCTTAGGTCATGATCTCGCGGTTCGTGGGTTCGAGCCCCGCGTCGGGCTCTGTGCTGACTGCCAGCTCAGAGCCTGGAGCCTGTTTCAGTCTGTGACTCCCTCTCTCTCTGACCCTCCCCTGCTCACGCTCTCTCTCTCCTAGAAATAAAAAAAAAAATAAACTATAACTTGGCAAAGGACCTTTTACTAGAGCCACAAACCCTGGGGTTCAGTTCACCCAAGCTGGTTGGTGTGACATTGACTTTGCTTGGAGCCCTCTTAACAGAGACCCCGATGATGGTGCTGCTCCAAGGACCCTTGTCTCTGTTGCTGGAGGGAGTCCACTCGGCCGAGCATTTCCCTTCAGGTCCCAAGTTCCTCTAGAAAAGTGCACCCAAAGTCAAAACACGGCCCCTGCTATTACCTCTGGGCGCCAGCTCTTTCTGTTGGAAGCTCCCTGCTTTGTTTAATAGCTCCCGTAGGTGGTGGCTCAGGTTAGGCCTGGTGACACTGGCCGTGGAGCTATGTCAGTAACCCTCCTGGCCGCGGCCCTTTCTAACCGGTCGGGTGTCCCGGTAACAGAGTGGGTGCGCGCCCCTAGGCTGGGAGGCACAGACAGCCTCGTGCTGGGTGCTGCCGGCGTCTGCAGTGCGATTAAGACGCCACAGGCCTCGAGGAACCGGGGACCCCAGGGAGTGTCTGCTCAGCTGCTGAACCCCCCGGAGTCTCTGGGACCCGGTTTCCTCTCCTGAGAAGTCACCACCCCTTCAGCAAATGTTCCCTGAGCCCCTGCCTCGCATGGGGCAACTCCCGAGTCCCGAGTCCTTGCAGGGAGCGCGGCTATAGGGAAGCAAGGGCGGAACACTGCCTTCCGAGGTGCCAAGCACTTAGCCGTGAACTTGACAAAAGTGACCTCATGAACACGTCGACGTTCAGCGCCTTCATGAGCGCGCTCCATAGGTGCCAAGACGGAGCCAGGCTGATGAGTGCAAGGTTCCTCCGAGGACTGCCGTCCATTCGTGCAGAGCAGGCCGTGTCCCCAGAGGCGGCAGTGGGCAGGGAAGGGGCAGTGAACCAGAAGTGAGCCACGGTCGCCCTGCGGAAACCCCGGAGGCCAAGCTGAGGCTGTGGAAAGCCGCCCGGTCTCGGGAACCCTCTCCTGCTGTCCAGGCAGAGGCTGGCACGATCCGTCGTGCGGCGCTAGGGAGCGGATGTGTCCAAACGTTAGCAAGCATTGGAAGAAAGAGCCTGGAATGTACTGGCCGTGTCGGGTTCTTAGAAGAGCATCCGGAGCCCTTGGTGGGCCCGCAGGACACCAGACAACGAATTCCAAACGCACACACACAGTTGTGAGGTTTGTGTTTCGAGAAGGGACCCGTAGATTTCTTGTGATGATCAGAAGAGTCTCGAATCACCAACGCTTACAGTGTCTGGGTTTAATGATAGCATTTGGTCCTTCGCTCCTGCACTTCGTAAAGTCAGCGACAATACGCATCAGCTCTAAAGCCCAAGAGAGAAAGAATTCTTACTGAAATGGTGTGCCTTCTACCCCGGGGACATTTATTTTCTTTCCTGATGGGAGTCTCTTGTATTTATGTATCTGCTTCTCTTAACTGGTTTTAAGTCAGTCATGATCAGATCATTGTATGCTCATAAAAAGTTAAGGCATTGACTAGTTTTTAGAATGCGAAAGAATATAGTTTCTTTGTAAGCAGATTTTAAAGAAAAGAACACACAGCGGTAGTGTCATTAAAGTGTCATTAAAGAATTGAGCCATCACAATGGCTCTGCCTAGACTATTGAATGGTCACATATGAAATAGGTGTCAGTAGAAGTATATGACTTTCAACTTTCAGTTAAGAGTACAAATTGCCAAATCCCACAAAGTAACACTGGTTTTTAGCTAATGATTAGAGCTGCATTTCTTCTCGTTAACCAGCCATCTGCTACTGGAAAGTAAGCATCGCCGAGACACCCGGTGACAGGTTTCCCGAAAGTAACACGCTCTATCCTTCCCCAAGAAAACTCTCCACTAGCCGCTAACACTTATGTGCACAGCTAGAGGGGAGCGGTGAGGGGTCCAGCGCACCGGCTGCTTAGAGCAGCGGTGTGGGGAAAGAAGGCCAGATTGCCAGAAAAAAAGAACAATTTTTAGAACTGTCCTTTAAAGAGACATATCAGGGCAGTTGAACATCCGACTTCGGCTCAGGTCATGATCTCTCAGTCTGTGAGTTCAAGCCCTGCGTCGGGCTCTGTGCTGACAGCTCAGAGCCTGGAGCTGCTTCCGATTCTGTGTCTCCCTCTCTCTCTCTGCCCCTCCCCTGCTCATGCTGTCTCTCTCTGTCTCTCAAAAATAAACATTAAAAAAATAATAATAAAATAAAACAGGATAAAATAAAATAAAATATGTCTCAGGTGATGATGTACTTGTCCAAACTAGGACCGGCCACGGGGACACCCGTGGAAATGAAACCGGCATGAGGGGTGCACGTGGGTCTGTCCCCCGCAACCCGACAGCTGGCCTCCCTGCATATACGGCGTAGGATCAAAGCTTTACGTGAAGTAAACCAGCCTCACAAATCAATATGAAACATTTCCAGTGATCTGCACAGAGTTTCTGTTTCTTTTTACCAAACTAATGTCGCCGAGAGGAGGGATAACAGTCACAGAAGTAGTCAGAGTCTGGCGTCCTGTTCCGGGGCTGACCCCGGCGAAGAGGTGTGCGTGCCTGAAGCCAGGGCCCGGTGCGGCCGAGGCGGGGTGGGGGTCGGCTCCGGGCAGTCGCGTGAGGATGCGCCCCGGCCCGCGTGGGAGCACTTTTACAACTTACGGTGCTCCCAGGCAAGAGACTGAAGGTTTTCTCCCCGGAGGCTCCTCGGGACGAGAGCGTGGTGCCTTGGGCCACGGGAGCCTGGCCGAATCGCGTGACACGGACAGGGACGGACAGACCGAGCAGCTGGCCCTCAGGCAGGCAGGCTGCACAGGAAGGACACGTTACGGCAGGTGATCCAGTCCCAGTGGGGACCCTCTCCTGCCTGGGGCAGCAGCAACCGGAGGTCTTGCAAAGGTGCTCAGTGACTTCCTGCGTCGCGGGGCCTTCCGTCGTCCGTCCGCTTCCCCTCCGCGTCTTCTCCCACGTGTGCTGGTTACACGGAACAAGCCCCAGGCACACCCGTGGGTGTGGACAGACAGCCGGCGGAGACCCGGCGCCCGGAGGGGGCGGGGCTCGTGCTGAAATCTGCGGGTATGAGATTGTTCCCACAAATACTGTAAACAAATATACAAATCAAACGCACAAAAAACAACCCAGGAAGTTTCAGTACAGCGAAGACAGAGGAACTCACATAAAGGGATCCAAGGGCAAGGATTGTGGGGCAGATGAGGGACTGCAGTGTCGGGCAAGAGCCAGGACTGATGGCTGCAAGGGGCGCCGGGAGCCAGTAGGGCCCGAGCCCGCGGGGGAGGGGCGGGGTCCCCGTCTGTGTTTGGGGAGGAACGAGCCCGCGGGGGAGGGGCGGGGTCCCCGTCTGTGTTTGGGGAGGATGCTGGTCCGGGGGTGGCGAGGCGGAAGTTCTGGGCTCAGGTCTGAGTGGAAACTTTGTGTCTCGTGCAGACTAGGGACGAGAGGAGTGGAAGCTCTTGCCAGGGTCCCAGCAAGAGAACAAACCCACTCAGCACTTCAACAGAGGGAGCCGAGTGCAGGGACTTGATCCCACAGGCAGGGGAGAGGGAGTTGCTGCAGGGAAGCAGCCAAGTAGGAGGGGGCGCGGGCTGGGGGGCCGCTGGCCCAGCCCCCCTGCACAGAGGGAAGGGTCCTTTCCCAGGAGCCAGAGAGGCAGAGGAAGGGAGACGCAGCCTTGGGCCCCGCGGGGCTCGGGGAGCCCCCAGACCTGCCTCCGTGGACAGCAGAGCCGGCGCCGCTTCGCGGTGGGCTCCGGGGACCCTGGGCCAGCAAGGGCCTCATTCACACACGAGCAGCCCCGTGCAGACAGGGGACGGCACACGCGTGCGCACCTGGGAGCCGCTCACGCCCTCGCCCGTCTCTGTGCCCGGAGGGAGAAAAGCCTGCCTCTTTCCCCCAGGCTCCAACAGCCGTCCTGATTCTGAACTACTCGAGTCCTGCTCTCAAAGGCGTGTATTTTTAGGCCTCTGGGTAGACAGGGCCGCGGGCTCCTCTAGGAATAGCCTGTTCGAAATGAAACAGAAGAAGCGGCCCGTTTCTGAACAACGCAGACGCCTCGCGCGGGGCTCTCGCGCCTCTTAGAACCACTTCCCTTTGATTTCCGTTTCCCACGGTGGGAGCGGACGCTTTCTCCAAGACCGGCTGGGGTCGCCTCTCCGATGAAAGGTGTTCTTCCCGCGTCCCCGAGTCCACTTGCCTGTGATCGGCCCGCGTCCAGGGGCTGCTCCGGCCGCCGCCGCACCGCAGAAGCCGGGGTTTGCATAATTGGTCGCCTGCGCTCAGAAGGCCCGGGTGCGGGGGAAGTTTGAACCACGTCCAAACTGCGTGCGCCGTGTAGCTGGGGAAAACGCAGCAATTAAAAGCAGCTAAAACTAAGCAATTTATGACTTACAGATGTCAATTTATGACAGAAATCACTGCCTATATTGTACCAGCAAAGTGACATTTATTTGGTAATTAATGATTAAAACAGTAATTTCCCCGCGGTTAGCAGCCACCTGGTGTCTGGTGGCAGTTAGTGACTCTCCGTCGCCAGGGCCACAGGGCTCATGCTTCCTTCCCACCACTGGGGGAGGGGTTCAAACCCGGAACTCGGTGCCCTGGGCATTGCTGTCCTCATCACTGCCCAGAACGTTCCAGAACAGACAGGCTTACGTGCAGTTTCTGCCTCGAAGGCCCTGACAGATATTTGCTGAGCTTGTGAATAAATGAATTGATGAGTGGTTGGGTTCCACAGTGCACAGAAAACCAAACCAAGCAGAAAACGTAGGCCAATCAAAGCGGGGGCCGCGTCCCCGGAGACAGGAGTCCGGCTGGACCAGAGTGGGTCTGGGTCTTTCCTTCTCTTTGTCTTCTTCAAAGGCTAGTGACTGATGTAGGAAAGCTGTCTGGGGCCCTTAGCACCCCCATCAGCGGTCTGTGGGCAGACGGCCCCCAGCCCCCCATGTCCACTCTGGGCACCCATCCTGGGGCATCCGTGTGCGGTGAGCTCGGCGACCGGGCGGGGTCTGCTCTCCGCTTCTTCACCCACTCGCGGGAGGGAGTCCAGAGCAGGCGGCCTGGTGCCTGCACGTCCCTTTCCTGCCAGTGAGGGCCCCGGCCTGGGGAGAAGACAGGGGAATACCGTGGGGGTAGGGGGTGCTGTTACACGGTAGGTCATGGCAGGGTGGTCCCTGTCACAGGTCTGGGGGGGAAGAGCCTAACGAGCTCAGGAGGAAGCCCCAGACCGTTGGCCCAGCCTCACCTCACTCAGGGCCCTTGCGATGTGGGGGCCTGTGCGCCGTGTCTTCTCTCCTGCGCTGTGCCCGACAGCACCAGCTCGGCGCCTGTCCGTGCCTCACTCCCTGGGACAGCCAGCGTCCTGGCCCCTGAGCACGGGGCTGGGGGAGGGCCCTGAAGAGCGGGGCCCAAGGCCCTGGGGAGCCCGCACCCCTGCTCTGTTTCTTCTGCCTGGTCATTGGAAGAAAGACGTCTCGCTTTAGAAATAGTAGTAAAAGTGTCACAGGTGGCGGAGCCTGGGCCTGGCGGGAGGTGCGAGATTTCCCAGGGCCACCAGGCAGCACGGAGGTCCAGAGAGGCCGGCGGAGCCTGGCGGGGTGCAGGGAGCCTCCCAGCACGCGCCCCTTGCTTCCTCAGCGGCCTCGGCCATCAGCGTGTATGCTTTAGCGGCAAGCACTGAGGAACTATTCTGGGTGCTTTAATTTTGTCTGTAGGCCACTCAGCCTTTGCAAAGTCTGCTTCCAATGAGAAAAGGTGCTGGGTACGCACACAGCTGTGTGGACTTCACCGGAAAAGCGCGGCCGAGGAAGACTGGCGCCAACGAGGCTAAGAAGGCAGGAGGCGCCGGCTTGCGGAAACCGTTCTCTCTCGAGAAACGCCAGAAAAGTCCATTCGTTTGGTTCCTTTTTGCTGTTGGACAATTTTAAAGTCTAGGCTGCTTGCTTCCTGTACCTGCCAGATTTCTGAGGCTGCTGTGCATGAAGCTGATGGTGTGCGAATACTCGCACTTTTCAGTTTGCTTCCAGAATGTTCCGCGTATCCTTTGACTTACAAATAGGCTGTACCGCCTGGCTGAGGAGAAGGAGGTCTAGTCGCCTGTGATCAGGAGGGCTGGGTTTGGACCTCTGAGATCCCTCTCGAGTCTGAGGCCCTGTGCTTCTCTGGGGTTGAAGAGTCCCCTTAGTTCACACGGGTGATGTGTAACCTGCCCTAACGTCCTCGGGCAAACAGGGCACCATCTTCCAAACAGACGCAGGAGTGTCCCCAAAATGGAAGCAGTGAAGCACTCACTCCGCTGACTCGATCAGTAAAAGGAAGATGATACCACCCAGATAGCTACACCTTCCCCCCTGGTTTTCCCAAAGTCATTTAGTGAAAGAAAGTCAGTGCGTGGGGCACAGAGAAAGGGGCTGCTGAGAAAAGAAACGCGTAAAGCACGTGAACTTCAGAGCAGTCTTCCTCTGTTGCACCACCTGCCTTCGCCCCGATATCACTGAGAATTAGCCCGGTCAGAAGGATTCACCCTGGCCTTATGCTGCGTCACCTGCATTCCTTTCTCAAAGCAAAGGGAGCATGAGGGGGTGGGGACGCACTCGTCTGCTCTGGCCGCGTAACAAGTACCCAGCCTGGCGGTTAGACAGCAGACATCTGCTGTCTCACGTGCTGGATGCCGGCAGCCTGGGATCCGGGTGTGGGCAGCGCCAGCTTCTCTGGAGGCCTCTCTCCTGAGCGTTACACACCATCTCCTTCCTGTGCCCTCAAGGTCCTCACATCGTGGTCCCCCTGTGCGTGGCTGTGTCCTGATCTCTTCTTCTGAGGACACCAGTCAGACTGGATCGGGGCCACCCAGTGGCATCTTGCTACCTTAGTCTCCTCTTTAAAGACCCGTTTCTGAATACAGTCACTTTCTGAGGTTCTGTCTATCACGTGAATTTGGGGGACATAATCCAGCCATAATAGCTTCTTTTTACTGTCCCTGATATTTTAAAAACGCAGTACGTTGAAGTCCCTGGATTCTGTGCTGCTTCCTCTGGTTGTGGCCGGACGTCTCTCCCGCCCCAACTCGGGAAGAACGCGTGACTCTGGGTTAGAAGCTGTGGTTGGAGCCCTAGACCCGCCCTCTATTAGCAAGTTCGCGCTTGCCACATGGCGGGCCCTTGGGGTCTCGGCCGCTCCTCTGTAACTTGGGGCATCTCTAGCACGTTCTGCCACGGCCCAGCCAGCTCCAAGCAGGCCGTGACCAACACCCGGTGAGACGGGGGCTCTCAGCCACAGACCGTCACCCCGGGCGCGCCCCGTCAGTGTCGCTCCCGTGCGGGCCCGAGTGACAGTGACAGCCGGAGGGGACGCGGAGGCCTAGCCCTTCGGACCCCGAACGCATGCTCCATGTGCCTGTCTGAGCGAGCTGCCTGAATCGCCGGGACACTGACGCACCCTTTATTCATAAAGTCATTAGCTGCAAAAACGTTGTGCCGCATTCCCTTGGTTTCCAAAGAGCAGTGAGCGGTGACACAGATGTTTCCAGAGCCAGCAAAAAACCAGTACGATTGCACTGAAACTCTCGAAAGAATGAGCTTTGTTACACAACAGCGGCACTCTCCGTCTTCGGGCCAGAGGTGCGGTGAGGAAGGCTCTTCCACGGCGCTGCGAGCTTAGCGGGGACAGGGACTCGGGGAACAGAAGGAGGAAGAGAGGTGCTGGGGAATCTGATCAGAGGTAAGAGCAGAAAACAGCCCCAGTGCAGCTGTGTGTTCGCTGAGCGCCGAGAGAGGGGCCCCTGGTCAGCTGAGCTGGGGGAGGGGCCGCTTGCAGAGAGGTAAGCACCCCCACGCTGCCGGCAGGGGGTGGGGGATCCCTGTGTGTTTGTCGCCGAGTCCTTCTAGCCTCTTATAACAGGTGCTTCGCTCTGTTGGGAGGAGGTGCTTCCATCGCCGGCCCCCGGTTCCAGGGGAAGTGCGAGCACCGTGCGTGTGGGGAGGGCGGCTGTCCCCGGCGCGAGCGCCTTCCACCCCGCTGGCTGCGTCGGTCCCACCAGGCGGGGGACGGGAGGGGCCCGGAGTGCCGCACGCTTCTCCCCTACCGTAACCCCTGCTCGCGCGCACGCCTAGAGGAGCTGGAACGTTCTGCGAGCGCAGGGAAGGTGGAGGACTCTGAGGTCACCTGAAGTGGTTACAAACAGCAGAGTGCATCCCGCTGTGGTTTTTGAGTGTTTTTCTTGTCTGAGCCTAAGCACGCGTGGCCGGGGCTGAGGGCTTTCAGGAGACCAGGGCGTGGCTCTCTGCTGCCCTTTCTCCAGAACCACACTGGCTCTAGGGGCAGAGCCTAGGGTCCCCCCATCTCGTGGGCCCCCCAGCACCCAGGACAGGGCCGGGCCCTGCCCACCAGAGCCCCCACCAGAAAGCGGCTCCTCTGCCCACCTGCCCTTTCTCGGAGGACAGACGGACGGCGCGTGTCTTTCCCTGGGGCGCGCAGGACAGACAGACGTGACCCAGGTTGCTGCTCTTCCTCCTGGCTTTCTCTTGTCCCCCCACACACACCCCTACAGTTATCTGACCCGCAGAGCGGGCCCAGCGCCTCCCGGGGTGCTGCCTCATGCACCCCTGCATCGTGCTGGCAGCAATGAGGACCCCAGTGCAAGTGCTGCGCCCAGGAGGCTCCGAGGGCCCCGGCGTCCAGACCCCCACACGTGGCACGTGGCCGACCACCTGCGCTGAGCTCCCAGCCCCAGAGCGCCCGCGTCCACATGGCCTCTCACGCTGACCCGGGCCCGAGGCCTCCACCCGCAGACGCGCTTCTCAGGAACATGCTGCGGGAGGGCCGGGCGCGCCTGGGCCCCTGACCGGCTCCGAGCCTGCCCCCCTCCCCCGCAGAGGACACCCACTAGGGCTCCGTCCCTAACGTGACGCCCACGGGCGGGCTCCCCGGTTCCCAAAGCCGGCAGGCCTGCCAGCGTTTAACACGACACACTCTCCTTGTAAGGCCACAGTGCCCTCGGGCGCCCAGCGTCACGGTGACGAATACCAAGGGCTTGTCCGGCTTTGCGGGAGTCATTTGTCAGGACCCTTTCCGCTGGAATAGTTATCAGCGGGTCGGTAATGGGCTCTGGAGCCTCTGACCTCGCAGCATTGCTTCCTCTCTGAAGTCATTACCGCTCCCTGGCCGTGAGGCGCCTTCCTAAGGAGATTTTAGCATCCGCCTTAATGGGCAGAGCGAGGCCGGTGAGGGGTCACCCCCTCGCCTTAGCAGAGAGGCGCGAGAGCAGGGCCCGTGTCCCCAGGGACGTGGCTGGGCTCACCGGCTCTAGCCCGCGCGCGGGCGCTCTGCAGAGAGCAGGACAGACGGACACGTGGCCCGTGGTGTCGTCCACAGGTGGCGGTCTCCGGGCTGCAGGGGAAAAGGCCCCCGCCGCATGCCCCCCTCCGCCTGGCGTGGGCTGTGATGAAGGAGCAGCGGGCGTCAGGGGGAGAAGGGGCCCCGGGCTTTGGGGTTTGGTGCCAGTTAAGGCTCCCCTCGTAACAGGCGTGAATCTGCACCCATGAGGCCTCCAGGGGCCTGTCCTCGGGGACAGCATGGGACGCCTTGGGGCGCAGGCCTGGGGTAACTCAGGCTTCGCTGCTGCTGCCGTGAAGGACAGCGTGGCTGTCTCAGCGCCTCCAGCCACATACCAACATCCCCACGTCCCTGGGCTGCTGGGCGACAGCGCACCCTCATCCTCGAGGGGAGCACACCCTTTCCTGGCCAATGGCACTGTCCTCATCGAGGGGTGGGGGCAGGAGAGAGGGAGGGAAGGGGGAGGAGGGAGGGGAGCAGGGAGGAGGGGAAGGCCAGGCCACAGCACCAGGTGCACCCTCCGCAGACTCGTGGAAACTTCCAGTGCACCCGGAGATCCTTTGCCACCTCACAAAGCCTGTGGTTTGTCTGAAGGAGGGCGACAATATCACCCGAATGTCCAAATCCACTTGATTCCAACCATTTGAAATACTCTCCATGTATGAAGTAGAAAATGGGGGTGGGCCGCATGGCACCTTTGAGAGGAGGCTGGTCCCCCAGCCACACTCGGTGCCAGCTCGGGTCAGCAGCACACCTTGCATCCTGTGATGGCCTTGACGTGGGGATGCAGACACGGCTGGGGGGAGCGTGGCTGGGGGAACGTGGCTGGGGGGACGTGGCTGGAGTGAACGTGGCTGAGGGGCATGGCTGGGGGAACGTGGCTGGGAGAATGTGGCTGGGGGAACGTGGCTGGGGGTATGTGACTGGGGGAAACGTGGCTGGGGGAACATGTCTGGGGAGCGTGGCTGGGCGTGGCTGGGGGAATGTGGCTGCGGGGCGTGGCTGGGGAACGTGCTGGGAGTATGTGACTGGGGAACGTGGCTGGGAACGTGGCTGGAGGAACATGTCTGGGAACGTGGCTGGGGGAACGTGGCTGCGGGAACGTGGCTGCAGGAACGTGGCTGGGGGAACGTGGCTGGGGGAACATGTCTGGGGGAACGTGGCTGCGGGAACGTGGCTGCGGGAACGTGGCTGGGGGCAATATGGGACAGACGAGGGCCGGCTGTCCAGCGCCTGTTGCCGGGGAGGGGGAGGGGAGGTCATCAGCGCTGACCCATCAGGTCCCCTGCGCGTCCTGCAGACACTGGGATCGCTCCTGCGTGTGTGTGAGGCTCCACCATGTCCGCGTGCACGCACGAGCACCGGAGACTCAGCATGCCGTGCAGCACACAGAGCCCCCCCCGTCACGCCTGCACTGACCACGCACCCGTCACCGTGGGCACCGACGTGCATGCACACGTGTCCCCGGCACGTGCTGCAGCCCACACAGCCGCCCCCGCCCTGCAGACCTCCATCCCTCCCGTCCCACGGCTCCACGTGCGTGCAGGGGGCTGGAAGGGGGCCGCCCCTGCGGCCAAGTGGCCGTCCTCCGTGCTCCGGCCTCCACCCACGCTCTCCGTGTCCGGCCAGCGGTGGTGAAGGCCGACTGCTGTGGGGCAGGTCCCCGCACACCACTCCTGAGAACCCGGGACCCGCCCCGGTGTCTGGGGCAGCGGCCACCCCCAGGCCAGGCTCACCCCCTTGCACACCCTCTCCGGCTTCTGGAGCCAGGGGCACCGGCTAGGCCGGCGTGGCCTCCCCACTCCCGGGAGGGACAGCCCTGCTCTCGGGGGGAACGCCCTGCCCAGTGCCCGGCACGGGCGTCCTCGCCCGCGTGCTCTCGCCTGCACCACGGGTCTCACTCTCGGGAAGAACCATCCGTGGGTGCCTCGGAAACACCACACGTCCTGTCCTGCAGAAGAGACGTCCTCTAAGACAAACCCTGCGGGTCCACTACTTCTCTGCCGCTTGCACGTGTAGGTCACCCTGCACCCCCTCTTCACGAAGGACAACGAACACGGGTTCCCCCTTATTCAGGAGAACGTGGGCACGGACGTTTCCATCACGCCATTTGTCAGGGGTACTTTTTATTCCAAAAGCTCCCTTCACCCCTTAAAGAATAAAGTTGGGGACAGTTTGTCTTCCTTCTGAGGCTTGCATCCCGCCCCGCGTGATCTGCGCTCACCTGCACAGGGCTTGTGGGAGCCACGCGTGCGCGAGTCGGCGGTGGACAGCCTGTCCGTGTGCAGCCGTGATGTCTAAATTGTCCTTCAATTAGTCTGAGAGCTTGTGAGGGCTTTAATTGATCTCTTTCTAGATACAATGAACCGTCAAAAATGGAATGCCAAATAACAGGCTTTTTTGTCTGCGCGTGCCGTTCACAGGAGGGGGAGCGATTTTCAGATGTGCTCCCAGCATAGTGATTACGGGAGGGCCCCGGGGGGCTCTGCAGACCTTCCTGGAGGACATCCCGCCCAGGCCTCGTTCTTCCCGAGTCTGAAGGACCGGACGGGCAGGTCTCCCACATGGGGACCGGGCGGCAGGAAGACCCCGGCGCTCAGCCTCCTGGGGTCCTGACCCCCACTGTTCTGGCCGAGGATGCCGCCGCCCTACAGGACGGGCACACAGACGACAGGACGCACACCCCACACGTGTCCACGCACGGCCCTGTCCGCTGGCGTGCTGGGGAGGGGGGTCCACGGCCGCACAGCCGGCCACCTCAGCCTCGTCACCACAGCCGCCACAGTCCAGCGACCACGGTCCAGGCTAAAACCATGACGAGGGTGACAGTCTACCCACACAGGGGGCTGGGGCGGCAGATCTAACGCTGTCCGCGTGCGGGATCTTTCCTCTGAGGGGCGTCCAGCTGGGCGAACTCACAAGGCAGCCGGCCAGGCGGGTGCAGGTGGCCGAGCGTCAGAGCCTCCTGGCGGCGTAAACGGGCTCTGTGCACCGTGGATGTCTGACCTCACTGGCTGCTGAGAACTTGCTTTGTTTCCCAGATTACTGGTGGCACATGCTTCCCCTCCCTTCAGGGACCCGAAAACACGCGGGAGGCAGGCAGGAGGGAGGGAAAGCACAGTCCTGTTTTCTTCCTTTGTTGCTGCTGGGAACACGGGCCCCGGTCTGGTTCTCAGCCAGAGCTGCCACTGTTGAGATAAAATCCAAACTGTCTGCTACACCTCTAATTACCGGCCTGCCTTCTGGGCAAAACGGTACTATTCAATTATTGGTTTTTGTTCAATTGTCAGCTACCAAAAAAAAAAAAAAAAAAAAATTAACACTGCTTTCAAACCAGCTAAAAGACCAGAAATTCTGCAAACTGCTTTCCCAGCGTAGTTCCTCCAGACCGAATACCTCTCCGCAGAGTGTCAGAAACTGCATAATGCGATGTTGCGTGCGGCTCGTATTTAATGCAGCGGTCTCGCGATTCGCTTTATGTTATGTAATGTCATTGAAATGATCCTTTGTCACCACTTTATGTGTGGTTCCTTTCGACGCTCCCCACTTATCGCCTAAAACATTCGCTTGATCCGGTGCCTATGAATAAAGCAACGTTGTCACACGGGAACGTGTAGCTCTGCGTGTCCTCGTGTGGAGCGGCCACGTCAGGGCTCTGTGGCCTTCCCACGTCGGGCTTGCTCACCGGGCCAGACCGGTGTGGGGCCACGTGGCCAGTGAGTGCTCTGGGGACCAGAGACGCGGCCCGTGTCAGGTTTCCAGCAGCACCTGTGTCTCAGTGCTGAACGGAAGTGATTTGAAGGGCACGTGCGAGGTCTCTGTCACGGGGCCGCCAGGTCACGGCAGGGCTGCAGCCTTGTGCAGGACATTGTGCCTTTGCGTCCAGGCCCCCACTCCGGCCCCTCCACACAGTGGAGGGTGCTGGTCCGCGAACCACGGGGTCAACCCGCCGGCCCTGACTTACTTCCTCAGTTTCTCCATCAAGGCCGCTTCTGTTCCACCATCTGGGTCAGGGGCACACCCTGCCGTCCTCCGGGGTGGAACAGCCCAGTGCGCCACCCCCACGTTCCCGGCTGACCCCCTCCCCCCTGACCCTCGCGTCTGCCTGCTGTTTCTGCCTCTCCGTGGCCACACGAGTCAGAAGTGTGTGAGGGAACGAAGGACCGGCTGGCCTGTGCCCTGAGATGGGCTCCGGGGTCAGCTTGGTCCAGCACCAGCCGGCCCCCTGTACTTCTGGACGCCCGTCACTGCCCAGCTCACAGCTGCAGAGCAGACGTCACATCCGGAAAGAATCTAGGGCACAGTGGCGTCCCCAGGCCAACGTGCGAGAACAGTCACAGTTACATTATCATTTCAACCCCCCGCCAGGGTGGGGGGAGGGGCTGTCTCAGCCTCAGTGACACAGCAGCACTTCTGAGGGATGGCGGAGTGCCTGACCCTGAGCTGCCAAACCTACTTCCTGTTTCTGGACGAGAGCAATTTCCGTCTCCCCACTTCCATTGGGATGATTCTGTTAAAATAAGTTTCAATTCCTGGCTCCTTAAAGTCACAGTCCCAATCCACACTCTTTCTGGTGTTTGAGGAATAAACACACAAGACAGAGCATAGTTGCAAACCATCGGACGCTCTGCCAGCCAACTGTGCCTCCCTGCCATGACCGTGGCCATAACAGTGGCGGTGACCGTGGCCGTGGCCACAGGTGGGAAGAGAAAGGTGACCCCGGGGTCTGCAGGACAGTACCGATGGGGACCTGCAAACAACAGACTCGCTCCTCACGGTGCTGGAGGCTGGACGCCCCACGTCAGGGCACCGGCCGATCAGACGGCCCTGCTGTGTCTTCTTACAAAGGCCCCACCTCCGAATACACCGGGGATGGAGGCTTCCCCTCAGGTACGGGGGGACACAGTTCAGCCGGAAGCACACAGTTTTGAGCCACCCCACGTGCCTGGGCCTGGCACGCCAGTCTCGCCATCTTTCTACTCTTGAAGGCGGGGACTCCGAGTTATCCGTGAAACCTTGGGAATGACTGGTGGCCGTCCCTTCAGAGTGAGAGGCCAGGGAGCATGGAGTGAGGTCTGTGTTCGCCACACACCTGCCCAAGTCCAGTGGCTCCGGTCCTGTGGCTCCAGTCCGTGGCAGGTCAGGCTGGGCAGCTACTGATGGGAAGGGATGGGGATCAGGGATAAGGAGGCTCTGGAGGCCGTGTTGGCTCATCCGGCAGGGCGACCACCCACCCCGGGAGGCGGCCAGGGCCTCCCAGGGGCCCGAGCGAGGGTGCGGTGCCGGCCTGAGGGACGCTGACAGGCTCCCCTCAAAGGGACAGCAGGTGTCATGACAGGGAGATGAAACATCTTCCCTGTCACCTTCCACGGAACAAACGGATGGCCCGGAACCTCGCTGTCCGCGACACTGCTGTCTGGGGAGAAACGCAAGAGTTGAGTTTGATGTTATAAATCACCATAATTTGTTACAATTTCCAAAGACAAATATGACAGGGTGGAATTACTCTGCAGCGCAGGGGCAGTCATTTGCAGAAGCCGTAAAGTGCGGGTATAAATCTAAGGACAAGCTATATTTAATCTGAGGAAGCGGAGCCTGCTACGGGCTCAGCCTGTGTGTGTCGAGGACGTGGAGCCCTGGATGGAAGAGCTGCCCAGCGCTCACCTCACTGACTCCTCTGGAACGAGACTCCGACCTGGACGCCCCATATCTGCTCAGACCCGGGAACGAGGGTGTGGCTCCTCAGAAGCCCAGGGCTGTGCAGCGCATGCGACTCCCTGGGGCCTCCGTGGCCACGGCCGGTGGGAGGAGGAAGAAGGTGAATGGCTAGCACTTCGGAATCCTGCTTGGCTTGTCCTCTGTGGTCAGCGGAGACGTGGCTCCCTGTGCTCACGTGCCACCTGTCACCTTCAGGCTCCGGCTCCCTCGCTTCCCCACCAGTGGCCAGGCTGGGGACACAGGTGCTAGTTCTCAGAGACAGATGGAGACCAGCGGCCCAAAGAGCGATCTGCGGTGGGCACGGTCGAGTCTATGCGTTGCCCCCTCGTCCCCCCGAGGGGACGGCTGAGAGGACCCAGGACCCAAGCAACAGTGCAATGAAGCAGGGAAGGTCAGCTCCTCCTACAAACTCGGAAACCCTGACGTCCTGACCGGCAGTGTCAGGGTCAGGGGCTCGCTGTGGCTCCCGACAGCCCGTCCCTGACACACAAACCGTCCCCGCTCTGGTCAGATGGGCCCAGGAAGAAAGCCGTGTAGGAGCTCACTCCTGCTGTCCCTCAAAACACAGGTGAGGTTACAGACCCCGGAGAAAGCAGCAGCAGCCAGCGCCCTCCGGGCCGGGGGGAGTCCGCACGCAGACCGAGGCGGCGCTGAGACGGGGAAAACGCAGCTGCAGCCAGAGAGCTGTGAACATCTGGAGTTCGGGGGCGCTGAGGAGCACCGGGGACCCACCCCGCTGCATTAGAGTCCTCGGTGCCCCGGCGTCCCCTGCGGCTCGAGGGAATGGGTGGTTCCGGGCGCTCCATGGGGGGCGCCGATGCGACGAGAGCCCCGCAGACAGCCCTGAGACGACATGTGGGCTCTTTCCAGAAGACTCGCGTTCTTCTAGGTGCTTTCAGCCAACCACAGGGGCGCGAACAGCAGCGGCCATCAAGCGCAGCCTGTCATCCTCAAGCCACCCGTGGGAGACCTGGGAGTTCACGGAAAGCCTGTGTGGGGTCCTCAGCTCAAGAGTGAATCCACGGTCACCAGGAGAGATTGAACCTGATCCATCAGTCACCAGTTCGTGTTCTCCGGTCACCTGACCGGTGTTCAGCTACCTCTGAAGGGGCCAACGCGAAATTTTCTAAACCTTATTATTAAAGTGTAAGTGTGGGTGTAGTTTAATGAATCCCCACCAACTGAACACCCGGGCGCACCTACACCCCTTCAGAGCCCTCAGTGCTCCCACCCAACCCCCAGCCCCTGGCCCCCGGCCTCTGGCCCCCCGCGCCCGGCCCCCGGCCCCCGGCCCCCAGACCCTGGACCCTGGCCCCCGGCCCCGGCCCCCGGCCCCCCGCCCCCGGGATGCTGTCAGCCCGAATGTGAGCCTCGCAGGCAAGCCTTGCCTGTTTTCTCCCTAACACCGATCACATCCCTTGTTAGAAAGTGCTGTTTAGAGCAAACACTTCTTGCGTTTGCACACTGAGGCGTTTGCGTTACCCACATGGACTCTTCATGACGTATGTTCAGTGTGCACGAGAACATGCACACAACAAAACACATACCACGAGACGCAGCTCTGGGAAAGACAAGCTCTAAGATTTTCTCCCCACGTCCAGCTGACCAGCTGGCCCAGACACCGCACCTCGCAAGATAACCGCTTTATGGGAGGCAAGCGAAAGAACGTAGCCAAGGCATTTGGATGTCTATTCGGAGCTGAATACCAGAGTTTCTGAGGGGCAGGGGAGTCCCGCCCTTTCGGGAGTATTTGGACCCGAGCCAGGAGAGTCCCTGCCAGCCAGTTGCAGGAAACAGCAAACACGGGGCCCAGCGTGGCCTCCCGTGGGCCCCCTGCCACCCGGTGCCCCTCAGATCCCTCCGCAGAGGGACACCCGCCAGCTCGAGACTGCTGCGCGCGGCTAGCCTGGCACTGAGTCCCCACATCGTGTCTGCCAACCCCTCCGAGAGCGCCCACCGGGGCTCAGATCCGGGCCACCGTGTGGAAACCACAGCAGAGCCTGCTTTCTGGCAAAAAGGACAAGATAACACATGAATTGAGAGCGTGGTGGTTGCCTGGTGCGAGCACTGAGCTGGGCAGAGCCCATCACGGACTGACTGTCGAATCTTGAGTGCAGTATTCTTAGCCTCTAGAACCTTCAGGTCTGAGTTAACGAGGGGCGGGGTCTCCTGACATCCTATTAAAATCGTCTTCCGTGGATTTCCGCCTCAGATCCACAGTGCCGACCCCACCCCTGAGCCGCAGAAATCCAATCAAATGCGTATCTGACCACACTGCTGACTTTCCTACTTCAAAGCCCCGTGGAAAGGGCAGAGACAGCTTATGGGGGGCGCTGGCGTACCAGGAGGCGAAGGGAAGGGCACTCCTGAAGGGAAAGTAAAACCACCGCGAGGTGGTATGTGTAGACGTAGAGGGAGAGACAGAGGTGGAGGCGGATGGAGGAGCAGAAACACACAGGGGCCCGCCGTGCGTGTCTGGAGCAGGGGCGGGGTCGGGGGGTGGATGCTGAGCGCCTGCCTTCACTGCCTGCCTGTACCCACAGCGCGGGAGGCCGGCCCCGAGGGCGCGGGCGCTGGGAATGCGGGTGCAGAAGGGCCCAAGGCTTCACAGCTGTCTCCGGCCTTAAATTCCAATGAAGGGACATTTCTCCAGTCCGTCACATAGCATTTGCTGCTTTAGGAACTAAATCTCTCTCTCTCATTCTGTCTCTCTGTCTCCCTCCTGGATGTCATGAAAACCCAGCACTTTCATCCCTGATATTCAGGGAATACTTAGAATCTATTTTTGCGGGTTTAATAATCAGAAAGATATAGACATAAAAAATCACTCACAAGCGATTGGACTAAGAGGCTAGTTCTCAAGCGCGTGTGCGGAGGATGGTGCCAGCCTCACGTGGAGAAGGGCGGAGGCAGATACCCTCCGGCGGCGGGAGGAGCGGCCGAACGTGCCGACCGCTCGCGCAAGGGGCGCGGAACCCCACCCGTTCCTTCCGAAGCCCCTCACTGTCGCCGTGTCTCTGGAACCAGGGGCTTGGGGGGTACTGCACCCGGACCCCATGACCTAATCCCAGCACTCACCCCGGCCGGGAAAACACCCCGCTGCCCACTTAGGGGAAGGCGTTTCAGAGCAGGAGTGAAATGGCCTTGGGGCCTAACAGTCCCCGCCGCCCAGCGTCAGGACTGCTCTCCAGTCCCGTGGGTTTCCGAGAGGCAGCTCGGCGCGCAGGGTGACGCCGGGTCACAGCCGCTCTTGGGGATCGAAGGTGACGTTTGCACAGGTGATGAGAGTCCAGGGCAGAGCAGGCAAGCATGCTCCAGTGGACGCGGGTGTGGGCCCCCAGCCCCACAGCCCAGGGTAACAAGATGGGTGCCGTGTCTGCTCTCATTTAGGCCCTGGCTCGCGACAGCCACCGCGCGGGCGCCTGGCGTGGGGGTGAGGGTGGGGTGGGGGCTGCCCGATGCCCTCCCAAGCACCCACTAGACAGAGGCCTCGGTGCCTGGCCAGGGTGCTCAGGCCATGGGCCAGCAGCCATTTCTTCTGCTGAGACGCTGTGGTTTCACTCCTCACAGCTGGAAGTCTGCGGTGTTTTCTGGGGGCCGCGCAGTCCCCCCGCACCCCCACCCCCGCCCCGGCCAGCTTCCCACCTGGGGCCCCTCCTCTGCCCGAGCCTTCTGCCGGGATAACCCAGCCCGGGTCCCTCAGGGGCCGCTCCTAAGGGGCCACAGGTGAGGCTGGACGACGACGGCTCTCCGGGGGGCGGCAGGGCCATGCGTCTGGGGGCGGGCGCAGCAGTGTCCGGAAGCAGGCCCAGGTGAGGCAAGCAGGGCGGGGCGGGCGGGGCGGGTTGGTGCAGGGAGGGGCGGGGGCGGGGCGGGCGAGGCGGGGCGGGTTGGTGCAAGGAGGGGCGGGCGGGGGCAGGCGGGGCCGGCAGGCAGGGACCGGGTTGTTGGTGGGAGGAACTGGAGCAGAGACAGGCAGGCAGGCCAGGGCAGGTTGGTGCAGGGCGGGGCCGGAGGCGGGGCGGCGCCTGCGCAGGTCAGGCAGATCGCGTTCCCCCCCCCTCCACGAGGACGCAGTCAGCGTCCAGGCAGGTTGCGCTTCTCTGGGCGCGCGGTGCCCGGGCGCCTGTCCCCGGCCGGGCCGCCCTCCAGCCCCCGCTCGGGCCCACAGACGGCAGGTGCCCTCCCGTGACCCGGCCTCAGCCCCCGCTCGGACCCACAGACGGCAGGTGCCCTCCCGTGACCCGGCCTCCAGCCCCCGCTCCCGGGCCCACAGGCAGCAGGTGCCCTCCCGTGACCCGGCCTCAGCCCCCGCTCGGACCACAGGCGGCAGGTGCCACTCCAGTGACCCGGCCTCAGCCCCCGCTCGGACCCACAGACGGCAGGTGCCCTCCCGTGACCGAGCACCAGCCCCGCTCAGGCCCCGGGCAGCAGGTGCCCTCCCGTGACCAGCCTCGCCCCATCAGACCCACAGACGGCAGGTGCCCTCCCGTGACCCGCCCTCCAGCCCCCGCTCGGACCCACAGACGGCAGGTGCCCTCCCGTGACCCGGCCTCAGCACCCAAGCTCCGGGGCAAACAAGCCCAGCCCCAGACGCCACGGCCTCGCTGCGTCTGAGCTCCTGGCGGGTCAGCCAGGGCGAGGCCCCGCCCGCAGGGCTTGCGGGGAGCCGAGGCGGGACCCCGGAACCGCAAACACAGCCGCCCGCGCCAAGGCCAAGGCCGCGGCGTCGGGGTCAGGTCCGCGCGCGGCCCGGACAGTGAAGGGAGACCCCCCAACCCCCCAGGGGGGAAGATGGGGCGGGGCCGCCGCACCTGCCGCGCACCTGCCGGATCGCGCGCACCTGTGGGAAGGGGCCCAGGAGGCAGAGACGGCGCGGGTCCGGGACGCAGGCCCTGCCCCCCAGCAACCAGCCCACCCTGCAGACACCCTCCGTGCCCTTCGGGTGTGAACGCACCGAGTCGCCCACAGAGAAGACAAAAGGCGGGGAAGGAAAGGGGCGGTGGGTGTGGACGGGCCGAGCGGGGTGCCCTTCCCCCAGGGCACCTTCCCACCCGAGGTCGTGACGCCACCGCCCGCCGGGCCGGAGGCCGCTCTGGGGACGCCGCCCCAGGTCGCCCGCGCCGCTTCCCTCGGGAGAACCCGGGCTAACGCACTTCGGCGGAGACCCGAACAGCCGTGAGGGGAGTGTCCTCTGTTCGCACGACCATCGCGGGGACGCTGTTGCGGCTTCACCGGAGGAGACCCCGGAGGGACACGGAGCATCCGCCCTCCCAGACGAGTCTTGCCGGCCTCTTAGAGGAAGAAAAGCGTTGCAGGCCGTTAGGGGAAACCGGCGTCCCGCGCTCCCAGGAAGCCCCGTCCTGGCGCGAGAGGCGCCTGCAGGCCTGTCTGGGCCGCACTGGGACGAACCTTCGGGGACAGAGCCCAGGATGTGTTGCTCTAAATCAAATCCAGGCATAAAGGTACCTGATGTAAGTGTGCAGCCTGAGACACCACGTGGTGCGCGTGGAGACGGCTGCACCGGGCCTGGGAGGGCCGACCGCCAGCGCCAGGGGACGGGCCGCGGGCCCTGCGTCCTCTGGGGAGGACCTCTGCCACCGAAGGCGCCGCACTACGCGAGGGTGGCAACTTCGGCCCGGTGAACGAGGTATGTAATTGCGCCGCGCGCCGCTCGGAAGAGTGGAACCTGTGGTTCCTCTGGGGCTCGGCTGGGATGTTTAATCTGGGAGCTATACGCGGGCAGACACCCATGGGCAGTTGGGTGTCTTCCGGAATGTCCTGTTAACCGGCGCTCCCCAGAAGAGTGTGTGACACACGGCATGCTCCGTGTCCACCTGCCCCGTAAGGACACATCTGCCATACGGGCCGTGCTCTCTCAAGAAGACCAGGCCTGGTCCCACTTTCCTGCATTCGGTGGTGGTTACGAAGGCCACGCCCGCGTCAGGCGCGGCCCTGAGACGCGAGGTGAGCCTGCCCGGAGCCCGGTGGGCAGGGGCCTGGTGTCTCCCAGGTGGGGCAGCGTCCAGTCTTCATTACAACGTGAGGAGCCCCGGGAGAGCCTCTGCTCCAGGGTTCGGCCCGGTAGGCAGGCTGGGCGCTCGGCACAGGCTTCTCTGAGGAACTGACAACTGCCAGAGGCTCAGGGGATGAGCAGGGCTCTGGGGGTGAGGGGCGCGTGCTGCTGTGCAGGGCCGCGGGGCCGGGGTGGGGCGGGCGAGCAGGGCCGCAGGGCCGGTGAGGGCGAGCAGGGCCGCAGGGCCGGTGAGCAGAGCCGCAGGGCCGGGGCCGGGCAGGTGAGCAGGGCCAGGGTGGAGGGGGTGAGCAGGGCCGGGCGGGCGAGCAGGGCCACAGGGCCGGTGAGCAGAGCCGCAGGGCCGGGGCTGGGCGGGCGAGCAGGACGGGGGGGGCCCGGGCGGGTGAGCAGGGCCAGGTGGAGGGGGTGAGCAGGGCCGGGCGGCAAGCAGGTGAGCAGGGCCGGTGAGCAGGGCCACGGGGCCGGGCCGGGCGGGCGAGCAGGGCGGGGGCCATGGTGAGCAGGGCCAGGGTGGAGGGGGTGAGCAGGGCCGGGGCGGGGCGAGCAGGTGAGCAGGGCCGGTGAGCAGAGCCGCGGGGCCGGGGCCGGGCGGGCGAGGAAGGAAAAGGGAAGGCTCAGAAACCCCACAGGCCCCGTCGGGGGATTAGCCTAATGTCGAGTAGAAGGACATCAGCCTTCAGTCTGGGCGCCGTGAAGGGCAGGTCGGGGTCCCTCCGAGTTGGCCGAGCAGTGAGGCGGCTGCTGGCCGTGCTGCGGCCCCGACGGCGAGGACAGACCAGGCCCAGACGCTTCAGGAAGGGGACCCGTGAGGAGGCCGGTGTGGAAGTGGCCAAGGCAGGTGGCTGCAGGCACACCGTGGAGGACACCAAGGGGATCGCGTTTCAAGGGGAAAGGCCGTGGGGGCACAGCGCAAGCAAGGTGGGGTCTGAGCCACGTTCACGCTCGCTGACGTCAGGGAGGCCGTTGCTGCCCGGAGAGGGGCCGCCTGGTGGGCGACGGGGCCAGAGGGGAACGTGGGGGACGGTGGGTGCCCACGGTTCCGGACCCTCGGGCGTAGGCGCCGCGCCTCAGCCCTGGTGCTGCTGACACCGTGGTCGGGCGTCCTGGGCACACACCCCGAGGTGCGACCAGCACAATCTGCAGACACTGTCACGTGACCCCTGGGGGGACCCACCCCCACGGAAACTGCTGATTTGGGGCGACGTCAAATAAGTGGTGCATGTTTTCAACGGAGGAGACTTGAAAATGTTCAGTCTGCAGGGAGGGTGTGGAGGAGGGGAGAGAGAGGCTCCGTGTGGGAGGGAGGAGGGCTCGGGACGGACCAGGCAGGTCCACGGCCATGGGGCAGGCGCGGGCAGCAGGGGCCGGTGACCAGGGGCTCGGGAAGCCCAGAGCCCGGGCTCCGTTGGTCCTGGAACCCCACCGGAGGGGGGACTTGGGGGTGGGGGGACCAGGTGCCGGGAAGGCAGGTGCAGAGAGCAGCGAGGGCGTCCCCAAGGCAGCTCGCCTGGTGGACAGAGGGCAGGACGGCACCACCTTGAAAGCCTCAAGCACACCTGACACCAGTCTGAAGCTGGGTCTGGGGTGGAATGTTCCAGAAGCGGAGCAGACAGGCAGGCCACAGGGCAGGACCAGACTCTCTGCAGCTGGAGGGGGCTCAGGTGGGGGATTCCAGGCAGAGAGCAACCATGGATGACCGTGTTTCAAAATCCTGACTCCATCTATTTCCCAGGCAGGAAGGAAAACCGTGTCCCTCCTAGGCCGTCTCTCCTTGTCCCACAGTCTGTTCTGCTCTTGGCCAAAAGGGGCAACACCTGCTTATGTGACTATAAAGAGACTTACCTGCCCAGGGAAACACTTCACTCAGCCAAACTACAAAGGGTCACAGCCCACAGGAGGTGGGAGGGCGTTTGCACTCCTAAAGGGAAAAGCCAGCCTTGAAAAGGCCAGTGGGCGCCAATCCCCGCTCCATGCCGATCCTGAAGGCCACAGACCCCATCCTAACCCCGCAGAGTTCACTAACCTACATGATGGGGATAAAATTGCTCACCTCGTAGAATTATTGCCGGCGATTGATGAAACGATTTAGCATACTTGTAAGCCTTAACTCAGCGCTTGACTTGTAGGAAGGACTTGGTAATTATTCACAGATCTGCATACGTTATAGGTTGAATCGATGTATATAGAAGACTATGAAATTTGGCCGGGCATTATAAAAATAGGTGCCAGCGCACCGTGAAAGGAAGCAGAAGGGGAGGTACATTATTGGATATCAGTTGAAAAATCTAGGCAGGCCAGTGGTTCAAGGAGTGAGTATCTGAGTCCTCTGGGGACGTGACATTGCTGTGTCCTTCGATGGCTTTAGCAAAGTGAGAGTCGGGTCTGTGTGGGATCCTCTAATTGCTTCAGACAGTGGTGCGTGTAGTACAGTCCATGGCCGTGGGTTTGACGAGAGGCTGCGTGTGCATTTCGGTTATTCACGGCTGCGTGCAGAAGAGTGGAGTCCATAAAGCGTGGGCACTGTCAGTGGTGGTGGCGTGGCTATACATCTCTCGCTCTCCGATACATCAGCCTGGCACTTTCCTGCATCCCCTAGGAATTTTAGAAGGCTCTGTTTGGTGGCATTCTTGCTTAGTGGATAATTTGAATTTCTACATCCAGAATGATAGACTTTGAGTGTTGGTGCAAAGAGCCCTCGCTGACCCACACCTGCCCCAGCCGCCGCAGGGCCCTCTCCACGGCATCCTCCGGCTGACGTGTTCACCAGTACGACCTTAAATGTGTCCAGCAGGGAGGCTTCCCTGCTCCTTTAATACAATGTGCGATCAAACAGATGGAGATCTGCTCTAACATAATATCTCATCCCCATTTTACCAAACCAAGGAGCGTCGCAGGACATTCTGTTTTGAACTTTGTAACCACCTGCATGTGTGTCGATGGGCTTTGCCACCAGTGCCGCTCACATGGAAACAAAACCTTCCCACCTTCCCGCCAGCCACATGCGGGTATTGCTGTGGGTTTCGTTTGGGGGAGGGTCTGTTTGTGTGAATGATTTCAACTGAGAATCAGTGATGAAGTTCTCCAATACCCCAGATGCTTAAGTGAGTCGCCACTTCCTGTACCCCCAGCACCCTTACTTCCGAGGTGAGCCTCTTAGCATGTCCCCTGCTTCTTGGAAAGTCACCACTGTCCCTGCAAATAGACCAGGGTTTGGAGGCATCTTCCTTTCAGTGATGTAGCAGGGTGATGCCTGACATTGCATCTTGATGATTTTATGGGCCTTGCTTGTAGAAATTTAGGGGATTAAATAGTTTGGGGGATTAAATAGTTGGACAGTGTTTGCATCTTTCTGTGGTCACTGTGTTGATCTTACCCCCAAATGCTGAAGGTCCCAAACATTTGAGGAGGGTTTGCTTTGCAAGTGATAAGGAGCCAGTTTGTCCAACAAAGGCAGGTTAGCAAGCTCCAGAAGCTTCTAACCCAGGACGCGTGCTGTTTAGGGCAAGGCAAGCAGCAGACAGCTTGTTTGTGGAGTGATATGGGGACCCAGGAAGCCCCGAGACACCTGCTGCCCCTGGCCATGTGCTAACCGGGCGCCTGTGACGGCCCACCCACCGCCAGTACATGGGGCTCCGTGAGTCCAGCTCTACTCATGTGGGCTGATGTGGAGCTTGTCCGTGTCCTTCCTGGCACAGACACACCCCCCCGGTGCAATTCTGTGCTCCCTCGCACCCGCCCAGGCAGCCGGCTCCAGCCCACAGGCCTGGGCTCCCCTTCACACCCACTGCCCCAGAGTCACCTCGAGTCCTACCTAACATCTCGCACCTGGAAGTTCTTACTACCTGTTAATAAGGCCCAAGGCCCGTTGCTATGGCGGGGGGTGGGGGGCGCTTACACAGTACGCAGTTCCCTGGGAAATGGAGGTGTAAGAAGAGACAGCATTGCTTGCTTCTGGACATAAGTTACCTCTAAATCTTGAGGCTCAAGATTTGCCTGTTCTATTTTTTTGTGTTTCATTTCAGCTAGATTGCACACTCTGAGGCTGGAAATACTATTTAAAGCATAGAATTATAGACCTCCACATTGCTTGTCACATTAACAGCCAGTGGTTCCCAGGGCCCTACAGCACACACTCACATCGCGATGGGCACATACGTGCACGTACACACATGCACACTCTTGTACACACCTGCACTCGTGCATACATGCACACACCTGCATATATGTATGCGTGTGCACGCCCTTGCACACATGCCTGCATGCCCACACATACACGATACCACCCCTTCCCTCCACCTCCCTCTAGGCAGCCACCTGGCTGTGCTGTCCTCTTAATCAAAGGCTAAGAGAATGAAAAAGCATCTGCCTACAGCAAACACTCACAGAAATAAATTCCCGTGGAAACCAAACAAAAAGGCAATAGAAAGAGGAAGTGCGAGATATTAAATTTTTCATTAGATCCGTTGCTCCAAAGCTTTTAGGCTCTGGGCTCAACTGTGCTGATTTCTTGCTGACCCCTAATCCAGCTTAGTTGGAGGAGGTTGGCGAAAATTCAAAATTGTGACACCAACAGGTCTGCAAAATTGCCCGAAAGACCAAGAAAATGGATGTATGTTTGTGGGGGGGAAAAGAGATGATCAAGAAACCCTCGTAATTTGGATCTTAGTCTATGTATTTGTACTGAATTTTAGGAATGAGTGGCTGTCACTTTAGCTGAACTTGTATCTGGTGTTTCCTCGAGCATAAAAACATCTGCCAGACCTGGGTGCAGTGTCAGAATGGAGCCCAGAACTTGTTCCATCCACTGCACTTGACAGTATGCTACACCTTAGCCTCTCCTCCAGAATTGTGCATCCCCAGAGGTAGTGACCACGGGGCATCTGCCATCAATCATTCATCTGTCTCCCACCTCTTCCATCTGTCCATCCATTTACCCATCTTAGAGTTCTGTGTTCTGCAGACATTGTCTGAGACATAGCAAGTGTAGAATAGATGAAAGAAAACCTTAATAAGCTGGATGGATGGATGGATGGATGGATGGGTAGGTGGGTGAATGGATAGGTGGATGAGTGGATGGATGGATGGACGGGTGGGTGGGTGGGTGGGTGGATGGATGGCAGGTGAGCAAATGAGCTACACTGATTGGAACAACACAGAAGCTAAGCGATAAATGCTTATAACCCACAGGACAGGTTTATAGAAGGACCACAAAAGTGGCTGTGCACAGGGGTTAAGCTGACAAGGTGGTGGGCGAGGGCGTGGAGGGCCCAGCCAGGCTTGAGAGGGTGCAGCCCTGAGGTGTTCCTCATCACTGCTGTCCTCCATTGTTCTTGAGGAGGAAAGAGCCACTAGTAATCTGGGAAATACAAGGCTGGAATCCTATTCCTGTGCTAAAGAGGACTAGACCCCCTAAACCATGTCTGGCATGCCGGAACCAGATAATGGTCCAAATGCGGGCCCTGGTAATAATAGAAACTGTCAGGTTTGAGTGCAGACAGACCAAGGCAGGTCCCTGAGACAAGCCTAACGTGATGAGGGAGCAGTCTGGAAGTCGAGGACCCTTCCTTTCTTTTACCCCCACAAAATCGTGTGACCTTCTGAAGTCACCAAAGCATGTGGCATTAACTTTCAGATCTGTAACACAGGATGTCCAGATGGCGTCATCTTTCTGCTTACACACTTGAAAATTACTGTTCTAACTAAAAATTTTTATGATAGGGGCCATGGGGCAGCTCAGTCAGCTAAGTGCTCAACTCTTGATTTCAACTCAGGTCAAGATCACAGGGCCGTGAGATTGAGCCCGGGGTCAGGCTGTGCGCTGAGCATGGAGCCTGCTTGGGGTTCTTTCTCTCCCCCTCTCTCTGCCCCTACCCTGATCTTTCTCTCTCTTTCTAGAAATAAACTTAAAAAAATTTTTATGATAAAATACTATTTTCAAGCTCTAAATCAGGTAACTAAAGGGACAGTCATTGTTGTTAACTAGTCTGTCGTCTGATTAAACAGAGGTTCACGTAGAACTGCATGTGTCTCCCCTGCGAAGAAAACACGCATCTACACTGTTAGTAACAGCCAAGTGGCTGACTGTAGATTTGGCCCCTTATTGATCTGCTAATGGAATGTCAATCGGGCTCTTATTAATGAAAGGGGCTGAATGCAGGCGGAGAGACCGCAAAGCTGTGGCTGGTCCCCTCCCCGCCTTTGTCCAGCGGACCTGGTGCCCGGTTAGTGCTGGGAGATCAGGATTTGAAACAAACCTGAAAAGAGAGCTTAACGGCTTTATAAGCAATAACACTGTAATCCTCACTCTAGTAAGTGTGAGGCGTCCTTAACACCGCGGGACCCACAGCACAAACGAGGCGTCCGTTAAGGGCCCGTGAGGACGCGGGAGCTGTTGGAAGCAGCCTCACCGTGCACGTGGCCTGTCCACCAGACGCAGTGTGGAAATGTTCTGAGAAGGAGACCAGAGATGCCCCCACAGGGGCTCCAGAAAACCAGGCTTCAAGTACACTAGTTTAGTAACTAAGAGACCCCCTCCTGAAGGAAGAAGAACAGCGCGGGGGCTGAGTGTCCTGACCTCCAGCACTGTGTTGGGGATGCTGGTTTACACCGAGGCCGTCACACCAGCACAGCCCTGCTTCCGGCCCCAGCACGTTCCCTGGGCTCAGACGCCCCCATCCAACTTCCCTGCCCGGCTCAGGCTCTCCCGCCGTGACCTTGTCCCTTGGATTCCAGCCATTTGTGAGGACACAGGTCAGCTGCCAACTAAGTTGAACTCTTTTGGTATCGGCTGTTTCAAACGTGCGCCTGATTCAGCTTCCAACCAAGGCACAATAAACCCCGTCTCACCACCAGCAATGATGAGATAATTACCATTTGTAACTACTCCAGGCAACTGTGCGCTCATGGAGAATTCCTTTGATTTTTCCCCACGATCATATGGGATAGACATATTTAACTAAGAATTATGTGTAGAAATCAAACAACCATTACAGAGATTAGAAAAGATCTCCAAGATCCTGCAGGTTGGTGGTGGCTAAGTCAAGGTCCATCCCCGCGCCTGTTGGATTTCGAGCGTGTCCTTAACCACTGCGTCCTGCTGCGACCGGGGACAAGCGAACCTGGTCACGTTCAGCGGGGATGCTCCTGTGCACGTGACACAGAGAACCCGTGGGAGCCCTGGAAGTCTCCGGGGCCAGCGCCCACGGCAGGCCCGGCGCAGGCGGCTCCTGTGCAGGCAATACATCCGCCCCGGCCCACGCCGCAGGGCCCCTGTCCACGTTTCTCACGGTTTATAGTGACACCCCGGGGCGAGTCCCAGCGCCTCCTGTGACTCAGCGTCAACACTGGGAGAAGGGTGGGGCTGGGCCCAGATGGTCCAACATTTCTGAAGCGTGTTCCACCAGGTTCAACTTTCAGTTTAGATCACGGTCTTGCTACATTCTCAGGCACAGAAAAGGTCAAAGAACCATCTGAATAGTTTGCATCTTAGCGTTTTATGTGTAATAAATACATAAATATTGTTTGATACCATCATCATGCAGAAAACGGTGCCTGGGTCTGAGCAGTCCTGAACGTCTGTCATCCAGCAAATGCACCGAGAGACTGTCCCTTAATGTTCTTCCTGAGGAAGCGAACTATGAGTCAAGCAAGTACGGAGCTAACACACACTCGGTTTTCAGCGTGGCCACTTGACCACGCATCAGGGGCACCGAGCAGGGTGGTTCTTACCACTCTACCTGGAAACGTAAGGAAGCAGACGCAGGCGCGGCGGCCTGCTCTCTACACCCGTCTGTCAGCTTGTGCTGTGCGCCAGAAATGAAAGGGAGACCCATGTTCGTTCTTCTCTAAGTGTAGCTTTTTACTTGTTTGCTTTTAAAAATATAGCCTATGCCTGCGACAGACAATTCATACAGATACTAAAATCTAAGTGAAAAATCACTCACAATCCCGTCGCCCAGATAGAAGTGTTTTTATCATTTTGGTAAATATAACCCTCTGGTTGTATTTTTTATGCATACACATATATACAGAGTTACAGCCAAAAAGAAAACATGCGGTACATGCCATTTGGTAATTGAATTGTTTTTTTAATTTTAGAAGGAGGGTGAGCAGGGGAAGGGAGCGAGAGGGAGGGAGAGAGAGAACCTCAGGCAAGCTTCATGCCAAGCACGGAGTCTGACACAGAGCTCTGTCCCACAACCCTGGGGTCATGACCTGAGCCAAAATCAAGAACAGAGCAGATGCTTAACTGACTGAGCCACCCTGGAGCCCCAGTAATTGAATTTTCAACCCAACAGCATAGTATATAAAAATTCTTCAGTAAATATAGTATGAAGGGGAAAGGTTGCAATACTCCTTTATGAGGACACAACCTAATTTGGTCTCAGCTGGATATTTATACTGCTTATACTTCTTGATATTATGAGAAATCCTGGCATGAACGCTCTCGGACTTTTGCCAGCATGAACTTATCCAATTACTTTCTTTTTTTTTTTTTTAATCCAATTACTTTCTAAGGATAAATTCCAAAGTGAAATTCCAGGGTCAGAGGTAGCATGGGCACTGATGCTAAATAACATTTAGGCCTCAGCAAAGACATTTCCAGCTCTAGAATGGAGCCAGAATGGCAATTATTTTAATATCCTACAATCTCTATTTCAGGAGAATAGAGGAGGAAAAGAGTTACAAATGTACAAGGGACAGAAACATAGGTGCGTCTACAGTTTTGGAGGAAACACGCTAAGGAAGTCGCAACCCCTGACTGGCATGTTCCGTCGCAGGCTAATAACATACCAAACACACCCGAGCGGCAGAGAAGTCCGTGAGACAGGAGGAACAGACGTGGGCAGGAGGGACGGTCCGCTCTGCCCTTGGACGTCGTCGTGGGTCAGAGCAGGGCGCCGGACAAACAGCCTTTCTCTCCGGGCTCAGCGGCAGATGGCTTCTCCGTGGGGATTTTCAGACACACAGGTGTGCACGCACGTCCTAACTTGAAGATTCTCTTTGATGCATCTTACGGGAAACTTGGGAATGCGCATTTCTCCCTAGAAGATTTGTGTACAACATTTTTAACGGGACAGATGCCGAAACGTGAAAGAAACGTGGGTTTTCAAGGCTGCTGCCCGGGCTCCGCGGCACAGGACAGACCACTGGGCACAGATTTTAAAATAAAGTTTACGGCAACCATTGAGTAACTTCAGAAGTCATGGCTTGTGTTGGAATTGAACAAAGCATCTTGGGTTTCATTTCTTTTCTTGGAGTAAGAACTGGGGTAAAACTAAGTAGTAGATAAATGACCGGCTGTGTGAGTTCATCTTTCTGAACCACTGTTTCTAGTTACGAGGGCCTGAGTCTCCAAAGGCCGTCAGCGTGGTAGTTTCTGATCTGACTGGAAGAATCCCATGTCCGTAATTTCACTGCCAGGAAGCCCCTGCCTAACAGGGCCCGTTATGCACACCGAGTATCACCTGCTGCCCTGTCCAGAAGTTGGTTGGAACGGAAGGGATGTGAATGATGCCGTCCGTCACTCGCTTGAGAAAGACCGAGTGGGCTCCTGCCCAGCAGCAGGCTCCGTTCTCCACGCTGGGGCCACGGCTGTAGGGAGACCGTGTCCCTTGGAGCTGCCTGCTGGCGGCTCAGAAGGCGAAGCCGAGACCTGACGGAACCCTGTTTGGTGGTGACAGAGCAGGGACTGGTTCTCGGACAGCGACGTGTCACTGCTGCTCGCCAGCCGGGCCAGGCTCCGGGGTCCACGCTGTCCTCGGAGAGGTGGCGCGCAGGCACCCTGACAAACCCGCTCGCGAGAAACCCCGGTGGCAAATGGTGTTAGCAGATGCAGGAGGCAAACAGAGTAGGAAAATCAGGGAAGGAAGGAAGCAGTAAGGAAACTTAACTTCCAGTACATGAGAAAAGCATGGACGCCTCGTGTTGAGAGTCGATTTACCAGGCCGCCAGCCAGACCACACGCTTCCCACTCGGCAGACTCCCCTGATGATACCAGCCTCCGTAACTGCTTCTGCCCGGACAATTACGGCATCGCAAGATGTCCCTGCCTCGCTTCGCTTCCAGCGAGAATACAAGCCAGACAAGAAAATTGGCTCTTTGGTATTCATTTGCTTAACTGATCTGAAGGAGAAAAATGAATTAGCACCATTTTCTGTCTGATTCACCATTTAAGAAAACACTGCCGTTTTCCAGGGCAGGACGTCAGGAAGCAAGAGTGGCCGCCGGGACAGCGTCTGAGCGAAGCTGTCTGCCCCTCACTGGGCACGGCGGCCGCGAGCGTGAGTGAGGCCCTCGCGGAAACCCTCCCTCCAGCGGGCGGGAAGCCCGTGGGCAGGACGCGCCGACCGCAGCCGAGCCCCGACCCGGCCAGCGCGGGGGGCAGCCTCCTCTGCTCCTGAGGCGGAGGGTCGCTCCCCAGCCGAGCACGAGGGAGCGGAGCCCCAGACAGGTGGGCTGACAGCAACCTCCTGGCCCAGCTCCCAATCGCTCTCGTCGCCAAGACCTTTGAGAGGCAGACGCCTCAGGTGCGGCCATTTGCGACCCTCTGCCCCCGACCTGTATGCTGTTCTTGCGCGTGAGCTCCCCCACCCTCATTTCCCCCACATCCCAGGGGCGTGTGCGCCGAGGGCGCCAGCGAGCCCGTGCGCTTCCGACGACGCGCTAGCAGCCCCTCTACGTGTTTCTTTTCTCGTCTGTGGGAAGCAGGATGACGTTATCCCAGGAAGGGACCCCAACCTTCAGTTTCCAAGGCGTAGAACAGTGACCCAGGTAAACAGGCAGAGGCTCGGGGTGAGGCCCAGGCGTCAGGACGTGCGCCGGGGTGACCAGCTGGCTGGTGTGTGAGCCGGGGCCCCACACAGAGAGGAGAGGCGGGAGGAGACCTTGTTCTGTCGAGCCAGCGGTTAGTTGATCCAGCGGCCAGGTTAGCGGTTAGTCAATCCAGCGGCCGAGGAACCTGGCGGGCCGCCTTGGTCTTCCTGAGATCAGAGCAGCTGCGTCGGAGGATGGGGTAGAGGAGGTTTGTTTGGGGTGAGGGGAGTGAGACAGGAAACAGGTCGGCCAACGAGGGCGCAAGCCTGGTGGCCCAGGGCGTGCTGGCGTCAGCCCTTCCGGGGAAACGGGGCTCTGGTGTGGGATACACGCGCCTCAGCTCCACACCACGGGTGTCTGAGCACCACCCGCCCTCGCTTCTCAGTCGACGGCCACTCGCGGCACAAGGGAAAACCTCAGGCAGGGAAGGGCGGGTGCAGAGAGGGTCCACCCAGCGGGGACGCCTGGCCGGGGCTTGATCTGGGCTTTCCCACCCGTGAGGCTGGCCCAGACCCTCTGCCCGCAGACATGGGAGCAGGCGTGGGCGTGGAAGGGCGGAGGAAGGCACAGGCTGTATGCTCAGTGTCGACGGCGGCAGGCGGCGATGAGGGGGAGACGCGGTGCGACATCACGGAGGCCTTCCTGACCCCCGCGAGGGGGAACGCTGCTCACAAAAGCGCCGTGAGAGCAGCACCGTTTCTGCAGTTCGTACCCGGCCTCTCCCTGATTCCTCCAGGGTAAGGATAAGGTATTTTGGGGTCTCGGGTCACTTCTTCCTCGGGCCCCCAGGGACTCTGGCTGCAGGGGTGAGTGGCACGGGGGTCCAGCCCGCCTTCCCCTGCAGAATCACCTGGGCTTAGGTCACGTCGGAGCTGGAAAGCTGTCTCCCGCGTGCAGGGCTGGTATTCACCCATGTCTCAGGTACTTGGTGACCTTGGAAGGATGTCCTTACTGTTGTGACTCGAGTTTTCCCGACCGCAGCCAGAAAGCTGGGCAGGGGTAAGGGAGGGCGGGGCTCCCGG
Organism: Proteles cristata cristata; assembly: GCA_017311185.1. Taxonomy (NCBI): domain Eukaryota; kingdom Metazoa; phylum Chordata; class Mammalia; order Carnivora; family Hyaenidae; genus Proteles; species Proteles cristata. The sequence continues at coordinate 220,118 of JAESUZ010004790.1, read as the reverse complement.
TGGCCTGCGGGCACCGTGCTCCCTGCAGTGCACCTGGAGGCTGGCTCGGGGCAGGTGCCCAGGGCACCCGTCACACAGCCTGCACCTGCCACAGTGGGGACACGCAGGCCCGCCCCAGGGCTCCCGGGAGAGTGCGGGTGCGTCCAGACCCCCGAGTGCTCAGAGTCCGCGGCCAGGCTGTTCACGCTAGTGCGGATCCCCGTGCTTCCCTCTTTCTCCAGAGGCCGTACGCGCACTGCTGCTGTCGCTTCTCTGAAAAGCCTCCGGCTGAAATGTGCTGTGAACGTGGCCAGCAGATTTGCCTTTCACCACAAGACTCGGGCTTCAGTCAGCGCTTGCTGGCACCGCGCCTCTCCATTTGCTCTGCCCGTGACCTCTGTCTCTGTGTCCCCCTCCTACCAAGGCCATGACAGTCCCCTCCTCCCTTGAGATGAGACTCTCCTGAGTTTTCAAGGATATGTGGTAAAACCCAGTCCTGGCCTTGCCGTGAGCTGGACAGATTCCCCATTTCCTGCAACATGGCCAATTTTGTGACTTTCCATGTACTTGGCCAAGTACAAATGCCTCCTCACGAAGGACTTCTCATTCTCACAGTATAAACTGCCAGAAGTGCACGTGCGGAGGAACTTTAGGCTTCCGGATGGCAGCTTATGTGTCACACTTGAGGTGGGCTCGGAAGCAGTAGCTGTTAGCCGCGTGCGCGACTCGACTTTGGCTGACGTTAAACAACAGAACTTGAAATTCGGTTTCTCGGTCTCACTGGCCCATGTCGGGTGCTCAGTGGCCACGAGTGGCTGGTGCCAGATCTAGAACACCCCATTTCTGCAGAAAGGTTTGTCGGCAGTGCTTGCCCAGACTGAAACGGTATCTGGATGATCACTATCCGGAAAATACTTTCCACATAATGGGCATTGGAAAAAAGACATATTCAGTATCACATGGTCATTGAGAGACATTGAAATTCCAAATTCATTTCTTTTCATATAATTGAAAAACGATTGAGAGTTAACGGTTGTTAGAAATAGCTGTACAAACCTGCGTTAGATGAATTCCCTGCCTGTGGTCCCAAAATGGTAAGTCCATCCTTCTGAACATTCAGGGTGCTCTGTACCAGTAGGTTCACATGTGATTTTATACATTTGTGTGGTTTTGCTGGTTTGTTTACACACCATATGATTCCAAAAAGATGGAATGGCTGACTCAGGACTAGAGGGTAAAAGACAGGCGGGTGATTGAGGATACAACAGTAAGAGGAAGCCACAGGAGGCAGAAGAACAGAAAAATACGCTCGAGTTAAAGGGTTTTCACTGTAAAAGCAAAAGCTTCTCGGCAGCCATAGCAGGGAGGGGGGACCGGATCCGCCGTGACTTCTCAGTGCTCGTGTGAGAAGGGCCACCCAAGCCTCTTCTCCCCAAGCAAACCCTTCCATCTCCAAGTAGTCCCCAGGCTTCTGAACACCAGCGCTGAATGGGGTGTCGTAAACCATCACGCTCTGCTTGCCCTAAGCTCACAGGGGATGTTCTCTCGTTCTGCACTCACCACCGCTCCAGCAGACGCTTCGCAGCGAAGGACTCTCTGGCGGCTTAGAAACCGGACACCCAAGCTCACCCAGGTTGAGGGCACCCCAGACGAGGACGGACAGGAAGGGGCCCCTTGTTGGGCCACCGTGCCAGGGCGGCGTCCAGGGGTTGCTGTTTCAGACGGACTTGAGGTTCACCTGACACCCTGAGAAATCACGTGACAGCCTGTCGCGGGCATGGGTAGCGAGCATTTTTAGTTACGCTCTGGGTTGCTTGCAGCCTAAGATTGAGCAGGTTTGTTAGAACTGAGAAACATTCAGGGAAACCGTCGGGGATTTTTAAAGTAGGGAAGCTGGCAGATGCCCTTGGATTCGGTGAGGCTGCTGAGCACCCGTGGAGTCTCTATGGCCGTACGAGGGTGGGCACCACACAGATGAGAGGCATTCCCATGTATGGAGACCTCCGCCCCGCCTGCCTCATCTGACTGAAACATGGAAGATTCCTCCACATTTGTCTGGACAACACTCTTCCAGCCGCCCCACGTCTGTCGTCAGGGCAGGACCTTTGGGAGAGAGTGAAGGGCCCTGGGCCACGAGACAGGATTTGAGCCGTGCACTCTCGAACTTAAATCCCAAACCATGTGTATGATGTCACATGACCTTCATTTCTCCCGAAGCAGCACCCACTCTTTGGACTTTACATTTCCCGCCAGGAAACGACATCAACCTCTCTTAGTAGATTGCAGGTGTGGCTAGCGCAGGTGCTGAGCGTGGCGTTCACGTGTAGAGCGCGTGGCTGCCCTTGTATGTGACCTGCAGTGGTCTTCACGTCCATCCCTCTAGGCCTTTGTGCAAAGGCCACCACACTGCACCAGGTCCCCCGGGCCCAGCACCCCGTCCTCCGGCTTGGCTTTGCTCCAGAGGACAGACCTGGAGCATGTGGCCTGCGCCTTCTAACTGGAGGGTCAGCCACACGAGGAACAAGACCCCTTCCCCGTTGCCCACTGTTCTGAGCGTGAGAACGAAGTCTCTGTTTGAGAGCTGCTCTGTAAGTATTTGCTGAATTCACAAAAGCCACTCTAATAAGACGTCTGAGTGTTGGAATTAGGTGTTCAAGCTGGTACCAGCCATTACCTCCCGCCCAACCCCCAGACAACACACACAAGTAAATAGAACAAAACACTTCAGAATTGAGAGCTCCTTGTATACTGATATCTGACTTTTACTGATTTTATGACAAAAGGTTTTAGTGTTGTGCTGCAGATTTGGGCTGGATCCCAGGGAATGAGTGACAGCAGCAGAAAACTATTGAAGATCAAGATTAGCGATAATTACAGTAGAACAAGGGGCCCAAGGTGCCATCGACTCTGTCCTTCACCTCCCAGCTTCTCCGAGTGGATAAGTATGGAATTTAGAAGAGGAGCTACACCCACGGTCAGCTTCAGACATCCCTTAAATTTGAGTCTTAGTTTGAAAATCATCATTTGTCAGTAAGTGTCCTCAGTGGCTGAAGACAGTGTCAGAAACAGCTCCTGCGAGGGGGTTTGGGTGGCCAAGCAGTGCCGGCCTTACACCAGGAATGGCCTGGCCCGGCCCGACCTCCGGAGCGAAGCAGACAGCCTCTCCTGCAGGGCAGGGTCCTCAGTGGGCTGGAGCGGCGCCCCTCGATGCCTCTGGTTGGGGACACATTTAAATTCCCCTTCTCGTGGCACAGCTGTTCCCGTGTTTTCTAAAAAGACTCTGGAGCTTCATTTGGATTTGAGCACTTCGGAGCCTGCACGGACCTAATGAGAAACTGCACATCAGCCGTCTGGAGCCACTTCCACATCCTTTTCTCAAACAACCTAATTCCTCTTCTGTGAGTCAATGAATTTATTAAAGACAAACAGGCAGTCCCATCTGCAAATCCTGCAGCGTCCAGCGTATTGACTACATGGCATTTAGTCCAGTTGCAGCTCCGACGGCGAAGACCACAGCAGCAGCCGCGTCTCTGACCCTCGGTCCCAGGGCGAACATCATTTCCCGTATCCCACGCGGGGCCTCCGAAGGGCTTGCGCCTGGCGGACCCCAGAGGGCTTCTTCTAGATTAGTTAATAGTGAGAAAGCATCAGGCCAAATTTGTGGGTTATGGGCTCCCATGATTGCATAAAAAGTAAAATTAAAAGGAAGCCCCCAAAGAATAGTTTATCAAGCATGCTGATGGTGCCCTCTGTGACAGGGAGGTCATAAAAGCCCATCAGCCACCCCCGTGGGATGCGTTCACTGCAAAGCCAAGGAGATTGATCACTGTGTCCAGGAACGGGATTTCATGCAACATACTGTTGCCATTAGCCCGAAAAACACACTAATCGTGCAAAGCGTGGCTCGCAATAAAAGCAGGAAACAAGCACAATTATCGGGGTCTTTATAGACCAGCTCCTCATGGGATGCCCTGAAATGTAGTCTATTTATAGACTCTTCTGGAAGTGCTGGCCCCCCTGGGCCCTGCAGTGATAGGATCAGGCGGGGGGTGACTGAACAGTCCCTCACCGGACATGGCCAGACCTTCAGAACTCTCCGGACTTCTCCACAGTCCAGGTTGAGTTCTTCATCGCTGACAGACGAGGCAGCCGCTCCGGAGGGCAGTGGCGCGGGCGTCTGCCGTGTGCGCAGGTCAGCACACAGCATGTCCCGTCTGCTAGAAGCATCTTCCGGAGGAGGACGCTGGGGCCTGGTGGTCACGGGGAACATTCAGGCCGCGGTCCACGCAGCCTCTGGCGTCTGTGCTTGGACGAGTCTAACGGGTCGACGGTCAGCAACGTTCTCAAGGGCGTGTGTCCTGGTGCCCTGATGCGACATCCGTAGGCACGTGCGCGGCGTCAGGGCCCTCGACCAGCACGTGGCTCAGACACTGAGGCCACACAATTAGTGAATCCGGAGCCCGGGTCAGGCGCCCCCAGAACGGGAGAAGCTCTGACCCCCGTGCAAGTGTCTGACCCGCCAGCCAGCGGTGAGAGGACACGGGCCGCCTCAGGCTCGCTCTTCCCAGGTCTCCACACGCTGTGCCCTGCGGTCCTCCTGCCACGCGTGGGCCTGGCACAGACGCTCGGTGAGTCAGAGAAGCTGCTGTGTCCCCTGCTGGGGCCAGGCCAGCTCATCCCGGGCCGGAGAGACACTCGAGGGGCTTGGTCCCCCAGCAGCACGTGAGCAGACGCCCAGTGTCAACTGGGTTAGTAGATTTTAATCCTGGACGTGGAAAACTGTCACCCTGACCGGGGAGACACTCAAGCTGCTCGTAAGGCGGTTGTCAGATTAACGCTCTGGGAAAGGCTGTGGCCGTGCTGGGAGAGAGGCTGCACCCGGGAGTGGGACAGAGCTCCCGGCGCCCCCTCCCTCCCCCAGCTCTCCAGAGGACGCCCCCTCCCACACCTGCCACGCAGACTGGTCCATCACGGTTGCCTCTGACCACCCGGTCCCTCACCCAGCGTCGGACCGCAGGCCCGTGACCACCAAACACAGGGCAAGTCTCACGTCAGCCCTCAGCGGTCGGCAGCACCCCTGCCCCAGATGCTTCCAGCAGCGTCTCTCCTCCTAAGCTGGACCTTCCTCTTCTGTGAAGTGGACACGGGGATTAGCTCCACGCCCAGGGCTGTGGACCCACAGGTGCTCAGTGAATGTTCTAGAAGACCAGACCTGACTGTGCTCGGGAGGGCTGGAAGGGCCTGGGAAGGGCAGCTGGCCTGAGATGCCTGAGGTCCACTCAAGGCGGGGGGACTGGACCCAACGGCCTCCTACACCCGTGACCTGACCACCCGGAAGCCTAGCATTTCCCACCAGAATCATAAATACTATGGACAGAATTTCTCTATTTCAGAAGGGCTGCCACAGGTGAACTTGAAATGAACCACACAACCAGATCCAAAGTTTAAAATTTTTTTTTAATGTTTTATTTATTTCTGAGAGAGAGAGAGACAGCGTGAGCAGGGGAGGGTCAGAGAGAGAGGGAGACACAGAATCTGAAGCAGCTCCAGGCTCTGAGCTGTCAGCACAGAGCTCGATGTGGGGCTCGAACCCACAAACTGTGAGACCATGACCTGAGTCGAAGTTGGACACTTAACCGACTGAGCCACCCAGGCACCCCTGGATCCAAACTTTTATAAGAAAATACGTGTCATGAAATTTCTTCCTGACCAACAGCACACTATTCCTTTACTCATTATTCATTTTAGAAAAATTTCCTAGAGGACCCTCCCAGCAAACGAGCATGCCTAATAGTTTAGACACATTATTTTACCCAAAGTCATGGTAATACAGATGATCAGATCAGAGGAATCAAAGAAATCACAGATAACAAGAAGATAATTATCAGACTGTGTCCTGATTTTGATACCAAGGATGAGAAAAGTCATGAAAAAGGATTAAATTAAAATTTTATGTATTACCTTTTTTTTTTTTAAACCATGCCACACATGCACAGAAAGAGATAAAAGATGAGGGTGTGGGGTTTGCTTCATAAAAGAAGTTATCTGTTGAAACAGACGGCGAGGACGGAGGGCAGCAGAGGCCGCGTGCTTGCGAGCAGGCCTCCGCAGCCCGGGCCCCTGGCTCAGGCCACCCAGGCCAGCACTGGGGTTGCCGGGCTCCCGACTGCAGCAGAACAGGCTCTTCAAGGTGTGTGTGTCCCAAGATGCCAGGGTGGGGGTCACCTAACCTCTCTGCAACTCAGCCACCCAAACGTGAAACCTCGCTGAGACAAGCGGCATTTGAGTTCTTTGTTAATAGGAAAGGAGGGGAGGGAAGGAGGAGTGACTTGAATGTTACCTGCGTGTGCCGTCTGCTCACGACTGTGGCTTTCTCCGATGTTATGGTCATTTGCAGACTTTCTGATTATGCAGAACATGGTCACGGTGGAAGCAGGCCACGCACTGTGCACGGCGACCTACTTGTGATCACGCGTGTGTGTCTGTGGGACGTGGCTCCCTCGCTCAGAGATGCGCAGGTCAGCACAAGTTTAAAAACATGAGACTGTGACCTACTAACATCTTCTGACTGAGCAGCAGAAGCGTAAAAATATTTTAAAGAAATTTCTAGATACTGTAAAAACGAAGCTTTACAAAACCTTTGCTCCAATGTCCTTGGCCTTCCCTGTTCACAGGCTGCTAGCAGCTGTCGGGGGCGCCAGCAGCCCAGCCTCGCAGCCGGAGTGGAAAGGCACCTCCCAGTGTCCCACCGCTGGTGAGCTAGAGCGTGAACGCCACACGGGGGGGGCGGGGGATGCGCCGGCCCCCCACCCCCATGCTGGCCGCGCTGCCTGAGTGCCCGTCCAGCAGCCGCGAAGAGGCTGCCCAGCCCACGGCACCTGCCTCGGGCTCCGTACAGAGATCCCCCGGTCCGTGCGCCAGGTAACAACATGTGATAATCTACACAGAATGCGTCCTGGCCGTTGAAAGCGTATCCAGAATGGACCGAATACCCATCTTCTTGCTTGGCTGAGGCTCCTCATGGCTTTTGAAAGGAGGTGGAGTGGGGAGGGGTGAGTCTGAGGTACGGCACCATGACCGGGGAGGGGCCCTGCCAGCGAGGAGGAGGGGACAGGTGGGGGGCAGTGGGTGAAAGGAGGCACCAGGCTGCGGAGCTGGGGCGCAGAGGCAGAGGGAGATGGTGCCGGGCGAGGCTGGGCGAGCGCCGCACGTGTAAGGAGGCTGCAGCCAGCACGTGGGCCGCGGCCGTACTTGAAGCGGGTGCCGTCTGGCCTCGTGACAAGACAGAGCCAAGTCCTTGCATTAGGGGTACTGGCCACGTTCTCTTTTCGAGTCAACGCTCAAGCTGTCCTCGTGTGGCCAGGAACCAGGAGGAGCCACATTTTCCTGGGTCCCTAACGCCACGTGAGAGAGACACACACTGGACACAGGCAGCCTGTCCCTTGGGGGCTGTCGTGCTGCCTGGTGATTCTGAGCCTGGACACAAAGCACGGGAGCAGGCTCCACGGTAGAGCCATACGATTACACATGGGAAACGCCAGCAGAAAGCGTTCGGCCCGAGGTTACGGGGGCCGCTTCCTTGTGTTCGGTGACAAATCCCTCATGCAAGCTCGATGTTGTTTCTTTTCCTGACGGTTTTATGTATACGTACCATGGGGGGAGGGGGCGGTTTAATGAATGAAGCCCCGGATGGTGGAGCAGACACTGGCTTCTCTTAGCTTTTTCTTCTGAGTTTTGTTGTGCGCATTATGTATGCATTGAGGCTTCATCTTACTGCCATTTGCTAATGTCTTTCCAAAAGTTATTTAAAACATAATTAAGATAATATGCTCGATTGCGGCAGGAAAATATAGGAAATGAATAAATGGTAAGAGAAAAGACATAGCACCATATGGTCCCGCCGTTACTGAGATCTATCCAAAACACAGACATCTCAACAAAATTTATTGGAAAATAATTCCTTCTCGCACGCATCAAGATTATTTTTATGCAATAATCAGACACCGTGATCCCATTTCTTTTTCTATTTGACAGGGGTTGCGAGGGAAAAATAAATGCTAAGTCTGGACGGGTTGGGAAGTGGATGAAGGATGGCCCCCAGCTGCACCCCAGTAGAGCCCCTGAAGTGGAGACTCCTCGGGTCTCGGGCCAAGGGTGCTGGCTGGAGGGCGGGGAGTTCCCGGCCTGGGGCCCCCGGGGCCCCTGTTGTGGGTGGCCACGCGGGCGCTTCCCTTCTCTTCGGAGACACAGGAGGTAGCGGGTGGGCTCCTCCCTCGCGTCTGGCTCTCAGCACTGGGAGGGCGGCAGCCAGGCCCGGAGAGGGTCCAGCGCTAGCGGCGCGTGGCTGGTAAAGCCACCGGGTCTCTCTGCAGAGACAGACGAAGGGCGTGTGCGTGAGTGCACGCACATACACGCGCTCCGGCACAGGTCGGGGTGACGTCCCCTGGTGTGGAGGCAGGGACACAGAATAAAAAGGCGGCGTGCGGCGTCTTAGGAAGCAGAGTGTCCAGCGCTGCGGCCGGGGTGGTTCGGCAGGAAAGCGCTCAGCCGCGCGGCTGGGGCCCCCGCCGCCCCGGGCTGGGCCTGGGGGTGAGCAGTCGTCTTCCGCTGTGCAAACAGCAGACGCCGGTCCGTCCTGCTGACTCACGCGGAGGCGCCGTGGGCATCCCCCTCCCGCACAGGGACCTCGCGGCCGGGCACGGGCCTGGCATTCCGCGATCGCCTGGTACGGTTCGCGTTCCCGGCCTCGCCAGGCCAGTCCCAAAGTGGCGCACGTGCCAGCGGCCCCCTAGGCACCGGGGCGGGGACAGACCCTTCTGTTCGGCCGAGTCCTCAGAAAGGAGACAATACAATCTTAATCCTGCCCTCTGCCCGGCTGATTAACAAATCGAATGGCTTTGTCCTTAGTTGAGACACTGAATTTCTGGCCAACAGGTTCTTGTCGGCAAAGAAAACCTTGAATTCTGTTTTCTAATCCTCCCGAAATGCCCAGCGGGGAGAAACTATATTTATGGAGGATTGTCTGAAGGACATGGAGTCCATAAATCCCCCTGGCTGGTTTACATTTTACCCTTGGATCAAAACAGACTGCTGGAGAGCGATATATTTGAGCTGCCTTGATTGGGGCCCTCTGCGGGATTGCTTCTTTGTAAACTGTTGTTTTTAATTGAATTAAGGATAGTTGCAAGAAACAGACCCGTGCGATGGTGCGCGCGCGCGCATGTGCGTGTGGAGAGAAGGTCAATCTGATGTCGGGAGAGGATTCATGCGGGCCGTTTATTAACATGCGAATATTCGGCTCCCACCTTCTGTGAGTCTGTTGTGGGTGGAGCCGGGGCCCTTCGTTTCCTCCACAGTCTGTGATCCTGGCTCAGGGGGCCGGTGAGCACACGTCCAAGGTGAGCACCCCCGGCCTGGAGAACCTGCAGAAAACTCCGGGTACTTAACTCGAGAAGAAATCACGTACAGATTCTGTAAACAATTGCAAGAGAATCAGAAGGATTTCCACAGATACCAAAATAAAAGCCCCTTTGTTGCAGAAATGTTTTCAGCCGACCCCCTGGTGGAAAAGGCCACGAGGGAATCTGTCTCCAGGCTTCAGGGCCAGCAAAGCTAGTGCTTTTCCAAACAAGGGATTTGTTTTTATTTTGTGATTATTGCGAATCGGGTCAGAGAACTTAATTCTGTCGCCCTGGTGATGAGGAAGCTCTTGTCTACACGTGCAAACCCACCGCGACCGGCCGGACAGGGTCACAGCGCTACCATGGTGTGTGCCTACTGTCCTCACTCATCGGCTTAGCCAAAATGGTCTTTGCCACGGTTCATCCAGAACTTGTTTTTATCCTTTTCTGTTGTGTTTGCAAATAAGGGAAGATATTTTAGCAACGAGGAAAGAGAACTTATGTGCTATTTTGAACGAGGAAATAGGTTAATATTTAAGCCAATCTAGAAGTATCAAGGCAGGGTCTGGGAACCTCCCTTGTCTGTGACATGTGGCCTTTTCTGATAATGCTGAAAATAGAATCCCGCCTGGAATGCCAGTCTGTTCTCTCTAATTCTCTAAATAGAGACATACAAACAGGACTTTGATTTCTGGAACCACAGTTAGCTTAAAAACTCTTCAGATCGCAGGCAGACAACCAAAATAACAAGAGGCACCAGGCAGACAACTAGATGTGGGGGTGAGTACAGAGGGCGTCAGAGACTGTGGGGCTGGACTCAGAGCTGGACTTGGAGGAGACACAGGCTTGAAAGAATTCCAGTTTTTCAGAAGAGACAAAAATCTAGCATTCTTAGCTAAAAATCTCCAAATAGAAAGTACGACGCAAAATCAAATGTTTCCTGTGGGCCACGTGTAGCCTGTGGATTGCCACTTGGAATATCTGCTGTGTACGGGCGAAAGGCACATGGCGGTCACTCCTTCGTGGAGACGCGGGCACTGGTGAGGGAGGGGAGGGCATAGCACGTTCCCACAGTGAATGACAGTAGCTGATTATCTTGATATTAAGACACTGGCATTATGTGATTTCCGGAATTAATGTTATCGTAACATGTTTATTTTGGTTTGGATGGAGTTTTGACCCTATGGTTTCATGAAGGCCACATCTAAATAATCAAACTTATACATTAGGTAAATTCTAGAAGAATCACAGGGGAGGGATCCATTCATTTTTACTGAGGGGTTTGCGTGTTCTATGAGAAACTCTGTGAAGAGTATTATGAAAACCACTCAGGGGAATTTGAATATTTTTGCATTAATGATCATCTCCAGGATTTATTTTTTCCATTTGCATTTTTTTCAAAATTAGGACTAAGGTCTTCCATATTTCTTCTCAGTGGTTTTTTTCTAACAACTTGAGACACTTGTTGAAAAGTTCAGGTCGGATTTTTTTTCTGGCTCTACTCTGTAAACCTTACCCTTTTATTATACAAGTTTTGATCGTGTGTTAGCAGCTGACGGTGGAGCTTTATTAACTGCTGGCATGGGGGTAGGTATGCATCCGCATGGATGCTGTTTGGGTGATGGTTTGTGGAGATTTGCTATCTGCACTGTGCTCCTGAGGAGCTGAGGGATCAAGATGTAATGAGTGTGCTGTGTCGGGAGCCAGTGAGAGACCCTATTTAATTTCTTTTTCCCAGAAGGCCATTAGTGAGTTTTAGTAGCAACATATCTAAAAACACATGCTTGATTAAGGAATTTCTTTAAAGGGGATGAGAAACGGGAGATGGAATCCAGAGTTTAGGCTCCAGTGAGGGGCCACTCTGGCCACATGCAGCATCTCCCTGCCACCAGGGCTTGCCCAGTAAGCAGGACTGACTGAAAGACTGCCTACTCCAGACTACTGGGAAACAGTGTTTACCAGAACATTCCAGAACATTCAGTGAACAACATAAGCCATTCATATAGACATAAAACTAGGTTTGTAAGAACCCACCTAAAGGCATTTCTGATATGCAATTACACTTGTGTATGCACGTGTGTGTGCGTGTAGGGCAGGGCTGTGCATCAAGAGGGAGATAAACATAAGGGAAAAAGAAAGAAAGGAAAATACATTCCCAGGCCCTATCAATATTTTTCAAAAACAATTTTCCTGCTACTATCTTTTTCTCCACCTCCAAATGTGCAATTATATGTGTGAAGTGGTTAAATATGTAATAATATATATTTATCATATATATGATTATATGCATGCATACATACTCATCTGGATTCATTAACATGTTAACTGATATAAATGGAAAATAGAAACAATATTTGGAAGTATTGACAGTAGGCTAGAAATTGAGCCTCTATCACTTTTTAAAAATTTTTTTTAATGTTTATTCATTTTTTGAGAGAGACACAGAGCCTGAGCAGGGAGGGACAGAGAGAGAGGGAGACACAGAATCCAAAACAGGCTCCAGGCTCTGAGTTGTCAGCTCAGAGCCCGATGCGGGGCTTGAACTCATTAACCATAAGACCATGACCTGAGCCAAAGTCAGACACTTAACCCACTGAGCCCCCCAGGCGCCCCGAGTCCCTCTCATTCTTGCACAAGGTGCTTCTGCCTCTGTGTGGCTCAATTGTATCCAAACATGTGCCCTCCTCCAGGTATGAAGCTATCACCTCATTCACATCCGCTAACTATGCCAGACACATTCTCAGAGTCAAGTATAGGCTAATGAATTTTCTCCTTTTAAAAGTTTTACCACTTGGTTTTTTAAAATTATGAATTACAACAGATATATAGACAAGCATAACCTACACATCACGTGTGTATAACACTGTACACAAGCTGCCGCCGAGAGGTGAGAGGCTGTCGGTCCCCTTCTGAGTGCAACCCTCCCCCTCCACCCTGGAGGACCCTGCTGTCTTTTCTGACGGCCATCATCCTTTTTCATTGTGGTTTTACCGCTATGTATGTCTAAACTGTATAGTTCGGTTTTCCTTGTTTCTACATTTCACGTAGATTCGCATACCTAAATTTTATTGCTTTACCTCTTTCACTTGTGAGATGTGTTGCACGTAGCTCGTGTTTGCTTTCATTGCTGTGTCTTATTCATTAAAATTGGAGTCCTGCAGGGGTACTGAACGCTCAGCAGCACCATGTATTTATCCATTCTAATGTAGGTGAGCATTTGGGTTTTTTTTCACTGCTTGTTTATGTATCCTGGAGCACCTCTCGTTCGTATTGTTAGCAACCGGATTGCTTAGGCATAGGATATGTGTCACTTCAGACTTCTCGGACAATGACAAACAGCCTCCCAAAGTATCTACTGACTTACGCCACCACAAGCAATGAGGGTGACTTCCTATCGTCCTTCCTGTGCACGACCATTTTATCTCATGGGACTTTTTGGTGTTCGTCAGTCAGGCACTGCTAATATTTCCTTACCTCTAGAAATGAGCTGTCCTCTCCCAGGCCCACCCAGACACAGCACACCACATTCCTCCCTTGCAAGAGCTTCCACGTCCTCCACGGAGATTTCCCCACCTCACCGACCTCATCAACCCCCTCCTTCCATTTCTATGGAATTTACACTCAGTTACTTCTTCATTTAGTCAAATTGTACATATTTGGATTTTCTACTCAGATATTTCAACTGTGTGTTTAGAATTGCCTTAGTTGACTTATAAACTATTAAAAGGCAAGGTGATATTTATATATTTTTTTATTTCACACAGAACAAGTTACTTTTAAAAGATGATTCCAGGTTAAAGGGAGATTAAGGAATAGTATCTAAAAGCAAAATTGGTAATGACATGTGTCAATGAGTATCTGTATATAATTACATGTATAATATTTATGTTATACATGTTTTATAACTCTATTAATACATATAGTTAACTTATAATTTTTGTACTAAATATTATAAAAGAGAGAGGAACAATAACCATTTAATAGAACAGAGAGGAACTGATGGATTAGAAAACAATTTGTAAATGGACGTTTATTTTACATGAGCTTATTCTAAAATCCACCTCAAATAAAAGAGTAACTTTTCTGCATATTTCAGCAAACTTATCTAGAAATTTGTGAATCTTTAAAGAGCAGCAACATATGTGCAATATCCCACGTAATGCAGGCCCTATAGACAAGTGGTTAGGAGCACGAATTCTCTAACTAAAAAGACCCAATTCATACTCAGAGTCTGCCAGCTGAGAGCTGCGCTTCCTCGTGTAAGTTACTTAACCTTTGTGAGCCTGGTTTTCCACTTGCAAAAACGGGCATTTTGGGAAGGAGACTACGTGCAGTCCGCAGCTTCTGAGCAGTGCCGCCTGTTGTTGCTGTTGTGATTATTGTCATCATCATCATCATCATCACCCCATTTTATACATGAGACAACTTGGGCTCACAAAGCTTAAGCCCTAGACCAAAAGCTAGTGATTCCTAGACGTAGGACTGGACCTAAAGTTCTCTGAGCCTGTACCCAAGTCTTTGCCACAGGGTCATGGTGTCATAAATGCTTACCATAAACCCCTTAATATTTGTTTCTACTTCATGTGTTAGCCACACCAGCCAGAGTACACAACCCTGTACCCTGTCCATCGCTCATAGCCCAGTGTTTAGTGCCCTCCATAAGACAGAAGTTCACTTCCGTGATGGCGGTGGTGCTGCTGATGGTGGTGGTGGTGCTGATGCTGATGATGGTGGTGATGGTGGTGGTGATGGTGGTGGTGATGGTGATGATGGTGATGTTGATGGTGGTGGTGATGGTGGTGGTGATGGTGACGATGGTGGTGATGGTGATGGCGGTGATAATGATGATGGTGAAGGCGATGATGGAAGTGATGGCAGTGATGATGCTGATGCGGAAGGTGATGGTGATGATGATGATGATGATGATGAGCACCACGAAGACTAGAAAGCTGTGTACTTCTCTTCAGATCACACAGTGTGATGAGGTTCTACTCCCTTTCTAGTCAATGACATGAAACATTTTGTAAATTCACACATCTTAAGACCTAAGCCTCCTCCAAATCTTTTGTAAGACAACGTTCTCTGCAAATATAGCACTGGGGCTGGAATTGTGTTTACGAGCCTAGGTGTACATGTTTAAATCCGTTGTGTAGTGGCACCAGATTAGATTTATTTTCACTTGGCAGCATAGCCTCTGGGACTCTTTTCACTGAACTCAGAAATTATGAGCTCTCCTTTTGTCCTTAGCAAGGTGGAAATTCTCTGAGGGATTTCATAAATAAACGTAAAGGTGAACTTCTTGATATGAATTTTACATATTTGACATACAACTTGGATATTTCCCCTAGCATGGATCTCCAACTGGTTGCCTTTTGCTGGTAATGCTCTTAAAGCCACGTACTGTAACTGAGGAAATATTCTTGCAAGATTGATTTTTGTAGCAAGACTTAATGCATTTCAGATTGCCAATTTCTACTACTTATGCTGAAAAGCAATTTTCAAGTCATCCATATCATCTGAAAACTGTGGTCGAAAAACTATTTAAACCAAAATCAAACTATGTAATATTAGTGCATAACCCAAGGCCTCCCATACAGAAAAATACAAGTTATACCTGTGGTTTGGTTGAGAATTTCAAACGACAAAAGAGAGAAAGCCTTAGAAAACCACTAAACCAGCGAAAGCTTCTGGGATTTTTGCCAGAAGTAACTCAGGAATTTCAATATAGGAGAGATTTGTAGTTGGGCAGGGGTAGTGTGGGAAGCGGTTTGTCTTAAAGCTGAACCAACCCACCAAACATACTTTTTGCTAGATTATAAATGCATTTAGGGTTGGCTCGGGGCACACAGTGGGAATTTAGGAGGTCCTACCCCCCCAGCTCACCCCTTGGCTGAGCCTGCATTTCGCATTTAGGAAGTAGAGGGTGGACCGACTTCCACGTGTCTCTACAGTTCCCCAGTCTCATTGAAATGGCACGCAAGACAGTTTGTGGGTTCAAGCCCCTCATCAGGCTCTGTGCTGACAGCTCAGAGCCTGGAGCCTGATTCAGATTCTGTGTCTCCCTCTCTCTCTGCCCCTCCCCTGCTCATGCTGTCTCTCTCTCTCTCTCTCCCTCCTAGAAATAAATAAAAAATATATATATTTTTTAAAAAATGGCACGCAAGAGCTGTCACCTGGCTGCAGCACGACTGCCATATTTCAGAAGAGGTGGGACCGAGGCACCCAGGCAGCTGGCGCTCTGCCAGGCTGAAAACAACATTTAACAGGCTTTTAATCTACTGTGTGGGTTACTGTCCCCACGAGTGCTGTTGTGGCCCACAGATTTAAAAAATCAGAACAAAGGGTTATTTTCACTTGGCATTCATAGCTAGGGGTGTTATTATTGTGGTTTCAGGAATCAAACAGCAGCTCCCTGACAAGTGCAGAATTTCCACTCCCCACCTACACAAATACGCCCATATTTAACAATAAACAAGACATGAATCCAGACAGGATGCTGTTGCAGTCAAAGCGGGGTGATTGTCAGACCCAGAGCTGATTGTCAGAAGGAGACGTGGATGCCATCCCATGCTGTTAAGCTTTTAGGGTCCATTTAGAAAAAAAAAATCAGTGAAGCAAAATGCAGACCAGAGGCAGGGCCGCCCCTTATAGGGTTGTGTTCCCAGCACTGAGCGCTTAGTAAATACTCGGTAAGTGAATGAATCAGTCAGTTAATTGCCGAGTGAGTGGGCTCCACGGGCCACAGGGAGGGCCTCGAGCAGATCACCAGGAAGCGCGGACATGAGTGGACGCAGTACCTTCATCCTCACGTAGCTCAGTCTCTGGGCTGCACAGAGAAACGGACCATTTGGGCATCGTTTCCTCCTGTGCACCCTCAGGTGTCCATTATTCTGACCTGAATCTATCATGATCTAAACCTAGAATATGCAGACTGAGTGCAAAACAGACCCGAAGAAATAAACAAAAGGTGGAATGAACTGGCCATCTGTGGATTACCACAAAAAAAGAAGGAATGCAGTGTTTTCCTCCAACCTGCACCACCTAAGACCGCATAAATGGCAAAAATACATCATCAAATGCAAAAATAAAATACTATGATAGATTTTGTGTTGCCAGAACTCTGAATCCTGACTTTTGTTAGTCTGGAGGAAATTTTATTACTTACTTCACATATCCGTGCATGAGGCAGCCACTGTTGCATGGTGCAAGTTCTGATGAAGCATTTTTAAGCCTAATGAACAGAAGCACAAACTCTCACATCGCGTCACCGTGAATTGTGTGCTTGTGGCCCGCTGGAGTCGCACTGTGGCGGGCAGCGTCCAGTACGGCCCAGCCTGGCCAGCCGCGTGCAGTGGTGGTTCCGCCCGGCCTGCGCCCCGGATCTGTGGCGCCCCCCTGTCCGGGGCACGTGGCACGGAGCCCAGCGCCTGCTCCCATCCCACAAAGTCCTGGCTCCCTTCTGACTCCCCTCCCCCAGTGCCCCCACCAGCTCTCGCCGACCCTGAGAGACTCGCCAGGCTTGGGGGCCCCCGCGTGGTGGGGACGGTTCTCCAGGGTGCACAGACCTACTGCGCCCCTGGCCCCCATCTGTGGAGCCCCCCCCCAGCAGTTCCCTCTCCCCCAGGGCAGACACCGCCCTCCCCTATGCTGGAGGCCAGCAGGCCAAAATCTCAGTGTGGGCAGGGCTGTGCTCGCTCCAAGCCCCCAGGGGAGGGCCCTTCCCGCCCCCCAGCTTCTCCCATCCCTACAGGCACCCCCCTGGGGGTCAGGGCCCTTAGAAGCCCCTGTGACCTCAGTCACCTTCGTGGGTGACACTGGCAATGACCCCTGTCCTCCCTTCTGATGCACTGGGGTCAGGGCTCCCACGGAACTTCCTGGGGGGCCCTAAGCCATCTACAGTGTGTCCCGGCTCGTTCCCACCCAGGACCCGCCTGCCCCCCACACTCACTGCACCTGCAGCCACCTGCCCGCTCTTCGCTCTGTGTCCCGTGCCCTAAGCTGTCAGCCCCGTGACCGCGAAAACCTTCTGGGCCCCGTTCTCTGCCCAGTTCCCTAAATCTCAGCACAGACTCAATAGATGCACAATGAATGAATGATGCTCCCATCACAAAATAAACTGCCCCCCGCCGCCACCGCCGCAAAGGGCGAGCGGGATACGATACCATCACGTGGAGGGAAGGCGCGGCAACACTTGCTGTGTAGCATCTAACAGGTCAAAGCCAGCTTCCTCGCCTCATGGCCACTGACTTTTACAACAGCCCAGGGAGACGCACAAGGGACGAACTCTCCACTTTTAACACAGAAGTGAATGCTCGGCCACGAAGGGCACAGGCAGGGCTGGAACACGGCCCTGTGGCTGTACTTCCCTTCCCCCCCTTCCCTGAGGGATACCCCCAGGCAGGCTCCCCATCGCGGAGGGCTGTGCGGACCGGTGGGGCCTGGGGAGGCGCGGGGCGCGCTCAGGGCTGCTCGGCCCGCCCGCCTTCCCCAGGACGGCGCGCTCGGCTTGGGACTGTTTCCTAAATGACCCCCCTCCCCCCCCCGTCAGGGGGAATGACCAGTGAGGTGACAAGAAAGAGAAGCCAGGAGAGAAAGAAAGCCTCCACCTGGGGCTTCCCCCACGCCCGCACCGGGTCGGCGCCTCCCGGACCCAAGGCTTATTCTGGGCTCTAACAGTGCTTGTTTGGGAAGTTTGGGGCCTGGTCAGGGTGAGATAGTGGAGATGGCTTTGCCCAAGAATTACTTGGCAGAACCTTTTCCCACGTGCATGTCTCCTTGCGGGTCAGAGACCCCTGAGCTTCGCGCCGTCCCCTCCGCTGGTGCACGCGCTGAGACACTGCTCTGGGTGTGCGCGTGAGGGGCCGTGGAGACGCTGGGCCTCCCCCCGCGTCAGGGAAAGGTCACGTCTGAGGGCCCAGAACAACGTGGGAGGCATGTTCATGCACAAACGCCACCGGATGGTGTTGCTGGACCTAGGGCTCCGATGTGCAGAAGCTTCCGGAAATACAGCTGTATCCCATCAAAAGACGGGATCAGATGAACCCGTGGGTCCCCACAAGTAAGTGACATGCAGTCAAGTGTGTCAGGGTTAAAATGTCGGAATCATTCTGGCGAAGGAACGGGCAGACTGGGGAACCTTTGGCCGCAGGCCCACGTGCGGCCCCGAGAATCTGGAGGAAGATGCGCTAAGGGGCCTGGGCCGGCCGGCTGCCCGGTTCCGCGTGCCCAGAGCAGAGCCACCCGTCTGCAGCCTGGCAGGGAGGCCGTCGTGGCCCCCGGGGGGCCAGCATGTGTGTGCCGCCCCCAGTGTGCGCCGGCCCGCCCGGAAGGAAGCATCTCCTAAAACACCAGCCCATCAGGCCATGTCCCCAGGGTCCCCAGAGCCACCGTGGTGTCTGCTGCTGGCGGAAAGCAGATGAACAAAGAGGGACCCCATTGGACGGACAGACGCGCCATCAGGCACGGGACACCCTGATCTTCACCTGCAGGGCCCAGGCCCCCCGGGGGCTCACGGATGAAGGACGGGGCCCGCGGCCTGGCCAGCCCAAGGACTACGCGGTCCTGGGAGGGAAGGGCATTTCGGTGGGTCCCACAGTTGCACTGGGGCCGTGTGGGCGATCGCCGACGTCCACACCCGGGCGGTAGCGCACTCCCTGAAGGGCACTCTTTAGGGGAGCCCTTAATTAAGATTTCTGCCTGCAGCAAATCGTACGAACCGCAGTACGTCACACAACAGCAGCACAGACACAGATCGTTGGCCACCCAGACCTACTCACGTGGTGTGAACAAATATTACCATTTTCATTTTGCCGTGGATCATTTTGGAATGTGATTAAAACGGCAGTGCCAACTGCACGAATTTTATACATTCACTCTTCACCAAATCTGAGAAAATGTCTGTGTCTTTGAAAAGAAAGTACTTACCTTGAAAGTCTGTGATGTAAGTTATGGGGCTTCACGTGCTGAGAGTGTTCTGTGTGTGACGGATGATAGAACGGAGACTTTATCTGGGACACTCCCAAAAGCAAACCTGGAAACAAAAACACCATCTCTTCATGTAATTTGTGCAGTTTTTGAAAACTAAGGAGTTGACACATTAATACTGAAATCAGTGCAAAAGTAAAGACTCCAGTGGGCCCGGAAGTTCACTAATTCCATCCCATCTGTTTTTCCCTCCCCCCTGCGTGGAGGCGGGGCGGTCACAGCCGCCGCGGAGCCCGTGCTCTGCCCTTCCGGCCCTGGTGCTGGGTTCTACGGGGAGGCGATCGGCACTTAGTTCACACAAGTCTAAAAGCAGGAATTGAACAAGCACCATTCTGCACATTTTAACTTACTTATTCATTCGCTCATTCATTATTTGTTTGTTTACGTATTTTCTCGGAGTGCTTTTCCAGCACTGTGTCTGCCACGGTGTACGCACACCCTTCTGCTGTTTTTTTTTAAGTCTGACCGCGTCTTGGGAGTAAGTCCGATGTCCCGGCTGGCGCGCCCTGACCCCCGGCCCCATGTCTCTGTCAGAGCCTGGAGGCGGCCGTGCCCCGGCATCCCTCCTGAGGGGCCCCACGGAAAAGTCCAGCCCCCGAACTCGACTCCCTCTCGGTTGCTGGGGATTTGCACCAGCCCCACTGAGCCCACCAGACGTGTTGTTTCTGAGTGGGTGTGTGGAGAATGTTTATTTAGTGGATTTGTTTGTTTTGCTCGTTCCAGTCATTTGCAGCTGAAGAGCCCCAGCAACTCGAATGTCCCCATCTTTCTGAGCCCTCACCCTGCGTCAGAACGGAGCTAGGACTTGTTAAACCTCCCCGAGCGCCACCCAGGCTCCCTGACTGACGGGAGGTTTGCTCCCAGAGGCCCCGGCCACCCGCTGCCTGGGACCCGCTCAGCATGGTGGGGCCGCGTGACCTGCAGCCACCCTGAGCCATCATGCGGTACGAGGATCTCTGTCAAGTTGCCATCTAGAAAGCTTCCCCTGCACGTACGTGGGTGCCTCACACCTGCGCACACGTGCACATGCACACACACACGTATATGTGCACACATACACGCACAAACGCATGTGCGCGCACACGTGTATTCACACATGCGCACGCACACACACACAAACACTGCTGATTCTCCTAGATGTACATGGGTGCCTCATACACGCACACACATGCCCATACACACACACGCCCATACACACACACACACGCCCATACACACACACACACACACATGCACCCATACACGCGGGCACACATACACACGCATGCACGCACATACACACACCCACGGATGCACGCATACGGGCACGCACACACGCGCACGTGGCCATACACGTGGGTGCACACACACATACACACGCCCATACACGCGGGCACACACATACGCATGCACACACACACATACACACACCCACGGATGCACACATACATATGGGCGCGCACAGACGCGCACATGGCCATACACGTGGGTGCACACACACATACACACGCCCATACACGCGGACACACACACACACGCGCCTATACACACACGCGCACACCCGGCTGCTTCTCCTGCAGGGCGGGCAGCCGCACTCTGGGAGGACCGGCCCGCCAGCAGCGTCCGGGGCGGAGGTTGAGCCGGTGCACCGCCTCCGGGCCCGTGCGTGTCGCCTTTAAACAGGCCCGAGACGCACCGGATACAACCTCCCCTCCCCCCACCGGACAGACGCGAATTCGCAGCCAGGCCTCCCGACGCATCCGCCTGCTGAGCCCCGACGGTGCGGCCGGAGGAGGGCGGGAAGGTCGTGTGTTTTCGTTTCTCGCTGGGTGATGCTGGGGCACAGCGCCCAGGCCGCCCGTCCTCCGTCCCCGGCTCCGTCCCCGGCTCCGTCCTGGGCTCCAGCCGCACACGTATTCTGTCAGTAGATCCGAGCCAGCGAGGCACGGGGTGAACCAAGGGGACGCACTGGGGGACTCACACCCGACGAGTGTGGGAAAGCATAGTGTCCCTGCGAGATGGAGCCTCGTGCACTTCGTCGGGCGTGTGTCATGAGGAGGGGCAGGGCAGCACCGTGGGGCCCAGAGGGCGGGCGCTCTCACCACGAGGCTGCAGGCTGGCGAGCGGAAGTCACTGATGCCTCCCTGCGCGTGTGCCTACCTGCCCACCTGCATGCGCATCCACCTGCCTGCACCTGTGCCTGCGTGTGTGTGCCCATGTGTACACGTGTGCGTGCCTGCGTGCATACGTGCCTACACCTGTGCCTGCGTGTGTGTGCCCATGTGTACACGTGTGCGTGCCTGCGTGCATACGTGCCTACACCTGTGCCTGCGTGTGTGTGCCCATGTGTACACGTGTGCGTGCCTGTGTGCATACGTGCCTACACCTGTGCCTGCGTGTGTGTGTGTGCATGCATACATGTGTGCGTGCCTGTGTGCATACGTGCCTACACCTGTGCCTGCGTGTGTGTGCCCATGTGTACACGTGCAGGTGCCTGTGCATACGTGCCTACACCTGTGCCTGCGTGTGTGTGCCCATGTGTACACGTGTGCGTGCCTGTGTGCATACGTGCCTACACCTGTGCCTGCGTGTGTGTGCCCATGTGTACACGTGTGCGTGCCTGTGTGCATACGTGCCTACACCTGTGCCTGCGTGTGTGTGTGTGCATGCATACATGTGTGCACATGCACATGCCTGTCGCTGCATCTGTGCGTGTGCACGCACTCACATGCACACGTGTGCCTAGATGCCTGCTTGTATACATATATGTGTACATAAGTACAAGCATATGTACCTGCGTGTGTGCGTGTGTACACACATCCATGTGTGTGCACACGTGCCTACACGTGTACATACATGTGTGGCTGCGTACATGTGTGTGTACTTTTATACACGTGTATGACTACGTGTGTGTGCGCACCTACATGCCTACATACGCGTGTGCCTGTGTACTTACATACCTAGTTGCATGTTTGCCTACATAGTCACCTTTGTGAATACAAGTCTGCGTGCATGCGTGTGGGCATACATGTGTGTGCATCTACGTATATACACACACACCTACATACCTACTTCCACACATGCCTACGTACCTGCATGTGTGTGTACGCACACATACATGCACGAAACGTGTCCGCCTATGTGCACGCCTACCTGCGTAGCCACGTGCTTAGATGGAAGGGCAGATCCTATGCTCTGAGCCACGTGGTCCTCACTGAACGAGCGGCAGGGAGAACAGACAGCTTTGATGCCCACGTCAGTTTGAATCCTGCAGCGCCTGCTTCCTCCTCCTCAAGCCGGGGTCTTCCTGGAGCAGTCACGGGGCAGAGCGGAACTTGGTGTCGATGGAGGAGGGGCCGGGCGGTGCTGGCGCGTGCGTCTGGGGCTCCGGGCAGCCCTGCCAAGGGGTCTGCACAGTGACTCTTCTTAGTCTGAATAGCTCTCACACGTGTTTAGCACATGGCACATGGTGAAAACGTGCGTGTTTAAAGAAAATTGTGCACATCAGGAATTTCAGCCCTGACTTGTGTGCGTGTCACTTTTCAAACCAATTTTCCAGGATTTGTTGCCTTTGCAGCCGAATGAGAGAAATAAACCTGCACACGAGAGATAGCATTGTCCTGGGAAATCCAGGGGATTGATGTGACGGAGCGCGCAGGAACTGTGTTTCGGCCGTGCTCTGGCTGCTTGTGAACACACCACACCAAGGACAATTTGTTAAACAAGAAATATGGGGTGTGGAAATGGGAAGGGAAGGTAAATGGGGAAAGACACATCCAGAAGTAGCTTTGATGTGTGTCTGTGTCCCCAACAAATGAGAGACCAACTCTTCCTGAGTGGAGAGAATCCTCTGATGCGGAAGGGCCGGCGCTTCCGTGTCCTGTGTGAGACTGGGGGCGCGAGGGGCCCCAGCACCGCCAGTTTGTAAGTGCGGCGGCAGCTGACGCGGTCGTAACAGCGCTCAGTTGATTAAGTGACACCCTGGCTGGGCCCTTTGCCGAAACGCCTGTGTAGCCACAGAGGCACCAAGGCGTCCTGAGGAAAGGCGACGACACAACGGACTCACAACCAGACATTGAGAGTCACAAGTCAAAATAACGTGGAGTCGGGCGAGTCTCGGTTGGTGCTGCTATTCCTTCTGTTTTCTGTGCTTTCCATCCGTCCCTCCACGCTGGGGACGGAGGTCAGACTTGCTGGGTGCTCTCAGGTCAGCACAGGGGCGTCTCCTGATGGGAGGGGCAGGGGGCCCCCCGAGTCCCCACACAGACCTCTGTTTCTTCGCAAGCAGAATGCTATTGAAAATTACTTGCTCATTAGAGAAATAAGTGCTGTTTTCTGTAAATATTCAGGTAGCCAGGACAAAATGACTATTGAACTTTCTCAGAATTATCGTTGAACGTAAAGTTGTCATTATTACATTATAGCATTAAAACTATTATACGACAGCTTACAAAGTTAGGATTCTCTAGTTCTCTCGATCTCTAGATCTCAAAGGCCCACAGCGGGAAGCATCCAGAAAAATAACTAAACAAAGCACTGCACTGTTTGAAGCAGGAGTGTTGGAATATGCCATTTAGAAACTCATTATTTTGCTTGGCTTTTACTCTTCACATGACATGACTCTATCATTTAAATCATGTCAGATCTTTAGGAGAAAAGAAAACGAGAGAAATAAGGGAGTTTACTATAGGTTCAGAGATGTGTTTCATCACAATAATTACGATTTATGAGAATACTGAAGTCAGCTGTTACAATCGTTTCAATGGGGAAAAATTGGAAAACACATTAAAATCACATTGAGAAATAGGATAAAGAAGAAGGGTGATTTTGATTGTGAGTCTGAACACCTAGAAATGCGGGTGATAAGGTGCGCTACAGATCTAGCTCTGAGCCTCCTTGCAGCCAGAGTATAAGGGAAAGTCTGACTGCCTCGGAATTTTGTGACCTTGCTGTCACAGGGAAGAACCACAGCAGGGTCTCAGAAGGGAGCTCAGGACACAGCCGGGGCGGGGCGGGATGCATGTCCACACAGGCAATACTGATGGAACGGGAAGTATGCTTTCAGCGCGTGTGGCAAGCGTTACACGGGGAGGGGGGGGGGATACTTTATCTCTTTGCCTTTTTTTTTTTTAAATGTTCATGTCAGAGAGAGAGAGACATAGAGTGTGAGCGGGGGAGGGTCAGAGAGAGAGGGAGACACAGAATCCAAAGCAGCACCAGGCTCCGAGCCGTCAGCCCAGAGCCCGACGCGGGGCTCAAACCCACGGACTGCATGATTATGACCTGAGCCAAAGTTGGACGCTCAACTTGAGCCAAAGTTGGACGCTCAACTGCCTGAGCCCCCAGGTGCCTCCGGCTTCTTGACTGCAGTAAAAACTACGTGACATAAAATATACCATTTCAGCCATGTGTAGGTGTACAACTCGGCATTAAGCAGATGTCATGTCCTTATGCTCACGTGGGAAGATAAAATTAAGACTCGCGGCCATTAAACAAGACGAAGCTGTCGGGCTGACAGCGGGATGTGAGTCCAGGTGGTCGAGCACCAGCCCCCTACGAGCACCCAGGTTGCGATTCGGTGTCTGTGTTAGATGCTAACCTGGTTATGGAAAGACATCATCCTTTCTGGATATTCTCTCTGAAGGGCTGCACAGCCCGGGCGCCCGGGGGGTAGGATCGCGGGCCCCAGCCACGCAGGACTTCAGGGTCGTGCGCTGCACCGCCGTGTCCTCAGCGGGCAGGCCTGTGGACAGCTCTGGCCCAGGGATGCTGGCGCGAGAGGCAGGTGCGGGAATAGTGAATGTAAATCTTGTCTACTGAAAACAGTCGTATGCACCAGGCACAAAATGCTTGCACGTCATTCCCCTTCTCAGGGAGAGGGCTGCCTTTCCCACGTACAGCTCAGGCTGGAGGCGGCGGTCGCTGGGCCAGGCTCGGGGGGCCAGTGGCGGGGCAGAAGCGGCCTGGGCTGGGCGCTGGCTGTGGCCCCTGTACCGCATCCCCTCCCAGGAGTGGGTTTCTGTGCAGATCCAGGCTGTGAGACCCCCCCAACCTGTGCTTCCCAGGCCCTATTCATCCCCCGAGTCCAGGGAGCCCCCGCCACAGAGATGCCAGCCTCCCCAGCAAACATCAGTCCTCCTGGGTCCACAATACACACAGGCTGTTCCCCAAATCCTTGGCCTGAACCCAGTCCCTCTGAATGGGGCCCCGCCTCTCGCCTGACCCCTGGGATGAGAACCGGGCTCTGTGCCCCAGCTGCTCACGGGGGTTCTGGTCGACCCCAGCAGAGTGTCCCACAGCTGAAATGCTGAGATGTGGCCCAGCCACACAGCACATGTGCCCCAGGACATTCTCACTAACCTCCTGCCAATGATCTGTCCTTTGGGAACAGTTCTGATGGCCGTTGGGCCTCTCGACCTGGGACCCACGTGCACACAGGCCTCTCTGCATCTGACAGCCAGGGCGTGAGATCAGGACTCACGGTGGGCAAGCCCATCACCTTGTGAAGCTGAGATCTTCCCAACAACCACGACCAAGCACAGGGATGTGACACTGTCACCCTACACATTGAACCCAGGACTCGAAGCTCCTTAAACAGGGGCAGTGAGAAAGCGAGGAGCAGACACTGGGCAGATTCCCGTAATCCCACTTAACGTTTGGCCGTTGACACCCTCCTACTCCATGTCAGAACCAGGGCAGGAAAAGGAAGTATCTCGACCTAAAGGCCGTGCAGTTGTCCCCTGGGCTTCATCCACACTGTGTGTGTAGCACAGAGTCTCACAGCGAACATGGAAACAGTAACGTTAAAATCAAATGTTAGACAGTCAGTGAGACATCGCACGGTATGTCAGGTGAGAAGGGGTGGGCAGGCCCGCGCGGGGGGCGCTGGCACCTTATCCTCACGGCCTCCAGACCTTTACTCCCAGGCTCAGACAAGGCTCGCTCAAGGTTCGTTGAACTGAGCCCCTCACTTAACACACAGAGAAACCACACAGGCACAACACGGGGCTCACCATGTCCACACGGGCCATTTAAAAGCCCTGCAGTGACGACTTTTACCTGAGCCGTGAGATCCTTCCGGCCGACGGAAGACGCACAGACACCTGTGTGAGCTCTCTGGGGACAAGCGTGGCACTTTCTCTTGGCGCACGTGTTTCTAAGTTTATTTATGTATCTTGAGAGTAAGGTGGGAGGCAGAGAGGGAAAGAGAATCCCAGGCAGGCTCCAAGCTGTCAGCGCAGAGCTGACGCGGGGCTCGAACTCAGAACCGTGAGATCATGACCTGAGCCGAAGTCGATGCTTAACCGACTGAGCCACCGAGGGGCCCGTGGTCTACATATTTTCACTTAAAAGACTAGAACCCCTCACATTTATTTGCTACTTTCCATTGTCGTTGGGCACCTCACCACACGGTCGGTGTGTTAGCCCTTTTGACCGAGGCAGCATCGTTCCCCCGCTGATGACCAGAGAAAGCGGGGTTTGGGGGAGGCACACCGACAAGGTGGGGCTGCCCCGTGTGCACCTGTCCGAGTGCAGTGTGCCCTCTAGTGACAACAGAAGGCCCTGCAGGCCCGTGGCTCCAGCGCTGGGCAGGGGCGGGGGAGGGCGGGGGACAGGGGGACAGGGGGCGGCACTCGGGCAGCGCGACCAGGACCTGTCCCGGGATCACTGTTCTTCAGCCCCGGGCAGCCCAGACATTTCCTCGGACCCGACCGTGAGAAGCAGAAAGTACCCCGGGTTCTAAGTCGTACGCAGCTTGCGAGTGGAATGCGGCCGCACACTGTGGGTCCCAGCTGGCCGCGGCGGGGGCCGTGGGGTCCGGGAGCCCCAGGGCTGGGCGCTGGGGGAGGCGCCTCGCCTCCGGGCCGAGCCAGGTAGTCGTCCTGCGCGCCAGATCCACGGTGCAAATAAGAGTTCTGGCGCTGATGGCCTTTCTGATCCGGTTGCCATGGGAACGGCGGTCCGAGGGAGAGGAGAAGTTATAAAAAGAAGGCTGTCTTTAAACCCTTACCTTGTCTCCCCAATCTTGCGCGTTTCCATGGCAGCTGAGGGTAACCCGCGCCGCGCTGCTCAGGGCCTCGCTGTCCTGGGCTGTCAATCACTCGGCCTCGGGGCCCCTTCCAGCGGCCTCGATCCAGCCGATCGCGGGAAGGAATGTGGGAAGGGCAAGTTTTATGAGGCCTCCCGAACGCAGGACCCAGAAAGCGGCGGGCGGGGGGTGGGGGGCGCGGGCATGGGCCGTGCCCTCCATGGTGGCCGGCAGGGCTGCGGCGCCTCCTGGAGGCTGTGCTGGTGGGACGTGAGGGGCCGGGCAGAGGGGCTGCCGGGGGCCGCAGCCACTGCGAGCGAGCCCCTGGCCTGGGGCCCCGGCTGCTTCCGTCTGTCCTCCCGCCCACCCCCGGAGCGAGCCACCCCTGGGTCCGGAGCCACCCCCGGGTCCGAGCCACCCCCGGGTCCGAGCCCCCCCGGGTCTGGAGACCCCCCCGGCTCCGAGCCACCGGCTCGAGCCACCCCCCAGATCCAAGCCCCCCGGGTCCGGAGCCACCCCGGCTCCGAGCCACCCCGGCTCCGAGCCACCCCGACTCGAGCCGGGTCCAAGCCCCCGGGTCCGGGCCACCCCCGGCTCCTGAGCCACCCCCGGCTCGAGCCACCCCCGGCCTCGAGCCACCCCGGGTCCAAGCCCCCGGGTCAGACCACAGGCTCAGGCCACCCCCGGCTCCGAGCCACCGGCTCCGAGCCACCCCGGGTCAAAGCCCCCCGGGTCCGGAGCCACCCCGGCCCTCCCGAGCCACCCCCGGCTCGAGCCCCAGTCCGGAGCCACCGGGTCGGGCCACCCGGGTCAAGCCCCGAGGTCCCGGAGCCACCCGGCTCGGGCCACCCCGGCTCCGAGCCACCCCGGGTCCAAGCCCCCGGGTCCGGGCCACCCCGGCTCGAGCCACCCCCCGGCTCAGGCCACCCCGGCCTCGAGCCACCCGGCTCCGAGCCACCCCGGTCAAAGCCTTCCCCCGGTCGGGCCACCCCCGGCTCAGGCCACCCCGGCTCGAGCCACCCGGGTCGAGCCACCCCGGGGTCGAGCCACCCCGAGGTCGAGGCCACCGGCTCGAGCCACCCGGCTCCGAGCCACCCGAGTCCCGAGCCACCCCGGGGTCGAGCCACCCCGGTCGAGCCACCCCGGGTCCAGGCCACACCCGGCTCGAGCCACTGACTCGAGCCACCCCAGGTCGGAGCCACCCCGGTCGGGCCACGGGGTGAGCCACCCCCGGGTCCGAGCCACCCCGGGGTCCGAGCCACCCCCGGGTCCGAGCCACCCCCGGGTCCGAGCCACCCCCGGGTCCGCAGACCACCACCCTCAGCGCGCGCCTGCTGCCCGCCCGGGCAAGCGGTCAGGGGGGCGCCCCGGCTCCCTCTCCGGCTCCCTCTCTCTCCCTCCGAAGCCGCCGTACTTTGAAGAGGCTCCTCTTTAATCACGTAGTGACAATTTCCCACCTTCAAAAGGCGTCTCTTTTGTTGGAAATGCAAAGTGTTTTCACTGTTTTCAAAGCAGCAGAGAATTTTCTCAGTCATGTTTAACTGCCTCCAAGACAATGATTTTTCACCTAGATTTGAGGAGAAACAAAAATTGGTGTTTCTGAGTGAACAGACACCGTTCTCTGGTGCCCACAGAGAATCGACTCGTGGGCGGGCTCACTCAGGGGCCTTTACACGTGAGATAAACCACAAACACAGTAGGGTAATTAATTACACGGTTCCCTTCCCGTGTCAGCTCCGTCTCCCCAAACCTCGGTGCCAACTTTGTGCAGAACACCCATCAAGCCTGAAACGTCCACAGAGGGGCGCCTGGGGGCTCAGTCAGTCAGGCGACGGCTCTGTGCTGGACTGGGGGGACCCGGCCGCCCCCTCTGGGCACGGGACACCCCGCCCCGGCTTCCCAGCTCCTCGCTCCGGGACGCGCGCCTCACCCCTCCTGCGCCTGGACGGCAGCCGGCTCCACCCCGCACACTTCCCTCCTGCGGGCACTAGACCCTTCCCGGCCACACCCCCCGCCATGGCGGTTCCCCCCAAATGTGCCAGCCGCCGCCCCCCCCGCCCTGCCCATGGAAGGGGCCGTTCGTGCATCCGCCCCGTCGACCACCCTGACCCCCACGAGGGGCCGCGCACCCTCCCTGGCCGCCGAGCACGCGCCCCTGCCTCACCGGCCGGCCTGGGCCGCGGCTTCCGGTCAGCCGGCGCCCCCGCCCGCCGTCCCGGGGACAGGCGCCCTGCTTTGCGGCCGCGCTCGGAGCCCAGGACGCAGGCGCACGGCCCCTGGGGAGAACGGAGGGCGCGGGGAGAGGCCGCGCCACCAGGAGCAGACGCGTCCCTCGCCGGCCAGGCTTCCCCGACTCCCCCAGGCCACCCTCCCCGTGCCCCACGGTGACCACGGGCCCCTCCGGCCTCCGACACGGGACCGCCGCCCTCCCCGGCCACAGATGGCTCCCGCCTCCGGGGCGCCCGCCCTGGTGAGCACCGCCAGGACCCACGGACCTGCCCGGCCCCAGGCCCGCCCGGCCCCCGGCCCCGGCCGCAGGCCCCACGCATTCCCCCCGTACGCCCCTCCCGTCCTCCCCGCAGCCTGCGGCGCTCGGCCCCATCGCTCCGGGCCCCGGCGATGCTACCCTGGAGACACAGCGACCCTTTCACACGCAGCCTGAGCCCCCCGCACCCGGTCCCCCCGGCTCCCCAGCCACGCTGGTGTGAAGAGGCCGGCCCGTCTCCCGTGTCAGCTCTACTCCTCCGTCCCCTGAAGACACCTGCTCTGTGTCCCCTCCACCCTCAGGAACCCCCCCAGGAAGGGCCGTCCCCCCTGCGCGCTGCGCCCCTGACGCCGCGGTAAATTCTCCTCAGCCCCCGGATGGCGTGCACACTGCACCTCTTTCCAGAGACCACTCCTGGCACCCGGCACCCAGCACCCCCTTGCTCAGAGCCCGAGAGTCCCCTGAGACCTTCCACACATCCCTCCACCCTTCCCCCGGGGTTAGGGACCTAGGTGCCCATGGACGCGCCAGGCAGAGTTCAGCTCCCTCGGCCCTCAGCGCAGCCCCTCGAGGCACGTGGGGTCGCCTCTCCCCCTCGCGGAGCAAGTGCGCCCCGTCCTACAGCTGGGACCTGACGCAACCGGATGAAGCCCCTGTTCCCAGCACGGCCCCCACCACATGCGGCCACCAGACCCCACACAGCCCCTGGGGCTCCGCAGGGCGCCCTCATCCTCGCTCGCACCGCCAGCCCCGTCCCTGGATCTGCTCGCTTGTGTGCCCTCGGGAGTCCTGTCACCCAGACGAGAAGCTGCGAGCACTGGGGACGCCCCCACGGTCTGCCCCGTCTCCTCGTGCCCATCCTGGGCTCCTTCCCAGCCTCAGCCACACCGGCTTTCCTGTCCCCTAAATAATGGAACCCTAACTCCAACATTCAGGCCTGCCTTTTCTTCCGCGCACGAGGCTCCGCCTCCACCCCAGATAGTCCAACAGAGCAAGTATTTCCTGATTTCAAAAAAGGTTGGACGTATTATTCTAAAAGTAAAAGCTCAGTAGCTATAGTGTCAACTGCGGGAGAAATTCTAGGCAAGATGATCCCATGGATCGTTTAGGAATATTTACACAAGACCTGACTACAGATTCGCTCAGGAGAAGATGTGCTGAACTAAATCTTCTCTGGTTGTTCCTCGACAAGTAGGTGGAGAGGTCGGTGGAGCCGTGGCCACCGTGACTTCTGTTCCACCCCCTCCCCGTCTGCCCTCCCCGGTGTGATCCAGGTCCCCGTGGCAGACAAGGCTGTGCCTGGGCCGGTGCCCGCTGGCTCACAGCCGTCCTCACGGACCTGCTTGCCCCTCAGCAGCATGTCTGACCCCTCAGACTCGGCCCATCCAATTCCCTTTCTGTGGGTGGCCCTTCTCCCTTGTGTCAGGAAGGATTCTCATGGGGATGTTATGGTTTCAGCCACCTCCTCAGCCACCTCGCTGGGCCGTGCGTCCCTCCACCACAGCGCTTACGCAAGGCTCTGAAATGATCTGTTTGATCCATTTTCTCAGAAGAAATATCTCAGGTGTAGACACTATATGCTGTTCATCTCGGTGATCTCATTATCTGGCATTCAGTGGATGCTTGATGTGTTTGTTGAACTCTCAGACTGAACGGTCTTCTTTGAGGGCAAGATGATGAAGTGTGTAGTGAATTATAGCACGAATAAACTGGGTTTGCGGTCCTCTAAATGACCATGACCACAGACCAGGGCTCCGTCGAAGAGTGACCTGTGAGGGCGAGGGCGAGGTATGAAAACAGATCATAAGTTCGTGAAGGCGCACACCCCCCCAGAAAGCGTGGGGCATGTACTGGAAGTCAGAATGGGAACGCCGTAAACCAGCATCAATAACGGAAACCCCGTGAAGCATGAAGTCTACCAGAAAACACACGTCTGTATTTCACCCCGTTCCAACCCCCAGAAGGGAAAAACATAAGAGGAATAATTCGCTTTCTTGTGATAGTTGCAGACATCCAGGAATGGGGTTTCGGAAGGATGGTGGGCAGGCTCTACGAGGGGGTAGATCAAAATCATGTGGGAAAACCTTTCCGCGAGGCTCCGACCATAGAGAGAAATCTGTGGAAAAGTGCGCTCACGTCCACTCCCTGAGGGTCTGTCTGTGGTCGGGTGCGGGGCTGTTGAGACAGCTGAGGGTGTGGTCTTCATGGTTCTCTTTGGTTCTTATAAGCAATCGAGTCCATAGATTTTCATCTGTATTTACACCTGAAGGTCACTGACACACAGCCCACCACAGAGTCCTCACACTTACTGACTTGGTGTTGCAGTTAATAAAGACTGAAACGCCGCGTTTACACTAAATCCCGGCCGTCCCCAAGCTCCTGTAGACAGACGCACGCACAGGTAAGTGGGTTCCTGCCGTCTGTGAGGCCACACGTGCAGCAACAGAGCTTCAGCGTTAACGTTGAACGAGTCGTGAGTTCGTCACCAGTCTGCCTTCTATGTGTGAAGCTGTGTTAGGCTGACCTGGGCATTTCGAAGGGTCTGCACCCGGTGTCACTCATTAACCCTGCGGGGCGCGCAGCGATGCGTCGTGGATTCGTGTCAGCATCGTAGCTTACCGCTTCCGCTCGCCTGGCCCGGAAGGACGCTCGGACAGCGGCTCAAATGTGCGTGGTCCACACGGCGGCTGAAAGGCGGATAAGCACCTGAGCGCCGCAGGTGCCCGCGCTGGAAACAACTGTTGTCGCCGCGTCCCAGCTACTTCGCTGCGGACGAGCAGACACGGGTGTGGGAGGGCCCGGGCGCCTCCCCCTACCTGGCCCATGGCCGGCGCCTCGGGGATGGGCTTGGGCTGCTGCCCCCGTGACAAAGTCCGTGCCACCCAGGCTCCTGAGCAGCTCTGCCTCACGCCCACTTGAAGCACAACCTGTTCACCCAGACTCTGCTCACTTCCCCACGTGCAAGCTGTTCATTCTCAGCTCTGAGACTTCGCGGTCTTCTGTCCTGGGGCTGGATTTATTCCACAAGTTTAAAATGTTCTCCATCTGTGTTTATCCACCTCATCACTGAGATCCCTCCCCGAATATCTCCAGGAGCTCTGATCTCCCCCTGAACCTTCTCAGCACTTAGTCCGTCCTTCTCTTCTGTGACCTCCCAGGGCAGTTAGAAGGCTTCTCATCTTTCCTACTGGACTGCAGCTGCCTCGAGAAGAGCAGTATTCTGTTTATCCCTCTTCTTTCCCTGAGTACCTGACAGTGACTCGCAGACAGCAGCCTACTTAAAATATTCGTAAATGATCCTGTAGTGAACACAGGGCTGCATGTAGCTCTTCAAAATCCTGATTCCAATTCTTCTGGGTTCCTACCCGCAAGTGGGATTTGGTGGATCGTAGGCTAGTTCTAGTTTTAATTGTTCGAGGAATCTCCGTGCTGTTTTCCATAGTGGCTGCACCAGTTTGCATTCCCGCCATTAAATTTAAGAAAAAAATCTTATTTTTTAAATATTTGTTTCTTTTTTGAGAGAGAGGGAGAGAGAGGGAGAAAGCATGAGCAGGGGAGGGGCAGAGAGAGAGGGAGACACAGAATCTGAAGGTCTGTCAGCACAGAGCCTGACGCGGAGCTTGAACCCAGAAACCATGAGATCATAACCTGAGCTGAAGTCAGATGCTCAAACGGCTGAGACACCCAGGTGCCCTGAAAAAAATTTTTTTATTTAAAACTTGGCAGTCATCGTCAGACAGCTTAAGTAAAATTCAGAATGTCTACTGTTTTTCAAAACTCTGCACATCTTTTAAAACAAATTCTAAGATCATAATACTAAAAAGAAATAACGATAATTCAAATCAGACAAATAAGCAAATAAGGATGCTGTGAATCGAGGTGTGAGTGTTACCTGAAAACTGCATCTTGCCAAGAGAAGAAAGGCCGTGGCCTGCGGTGACGTTTCCCGTGACAGCAGCGCGCCTCTGCTCTGCTGGAGAAGCTGCGCCCGACCTGCCGTCCGACTGCGAGGGGACAGGCGCCTTCAGTGTCTGCGATCGGCGTGCTTTGCAGGGAGGAGAGGAGGCGGCCGGCAGCCGACAGAGACCGGGGTGAAAGGACGGGACCACCGAGAGGGGCTCCCGGCTGCGCTCTTGCCGGAGTGGCTCTCGGGGCGCCCTCAGGACATCACACCCATAATTCGGGGATCCTAACACTCCTATGACCGCCTTGGCTCGCGCGACACAGGACAGCCCCCTCTACGTGCGAGAGGGACCACCCCCGGGGTTCTGGGCCCGAGCAGGGGCGGCACCCCCGGCCTCCCAGGAGCAGCTGCTGGTGCTCCTCCGGTGGGCGCGAAAGCCCCAGCCTCAGGCGCCCAAAGCACGCTCTGCACCCCTCAGATCTGTCTGCGGCCTCCACCACCCGCTGAAGGCCGCCCTTTCCACTGCAAGGTGCCGGGTGGAGTGTGTGCAGGCGTGGCCGGTACCCAGCGGCGGACGCTGGGAGATGACCACAGGAGCGTGGCCCCATCGAGACGGAGGGCTGTGGCGAGCTGCACAACGTATGTGGGGTGCAGTGAGCAGGAGACGGGCACACGGGGGGGTCTCCCCCCGGGGCAGGGGCTCTCGCCAGAGGAACAGGTGGCTCCGATGCGCGTTCCAGGCGGGCACTGGCCTTCCACCGTAGCCTCCGTCCACAAGCGCGATTCCAGGAGACGCCTGGTGAGCACCTGGGTGTGACTCTTTTAATTTCGCTTGGTGCTGTTTTTCTTTTACTTTTCAGATTTGCACATATTTGAATTTTCAAGTGATAATGTTATTTTAGAGAAAAAAATAATAAAGAAAAAAAAACGGACGGGATTGATCCCAGCAACCCTTCGTGGATGACACATTAAGAAGACATTGGCAGAGATGCAACTCTTATAAATGGCGGCCGAGGCAGCACAGGACATGCGTGTGCGGCCTCTGATTCCACTGTAATTAGAGAACGCAGACCCCGTCCCTGCAGTGGGGGAGCGTTTAAGATCACAGCTGAGGTAGTAAATTACTGGTCCTCAGTGCCTTCGTCAGACAGATTGCTTTCATTCCGCGGGGAGGGACGCCGCGCTGTGTCAGAGCCGCTACCCCTGGCGAGCTTAATGTGTTCTATTTAAAAGCACAAGCTGGAATAAAGGAAATAGTAGATTTTACAATTCGCCAGCATAAACATTTATTTTTATTTCCCCAAAGCAGGGAGCACCAGCCCCGCATCAAGAACGCTGACATGATTCATTCTGGCCGTCGCTTTCCGGTCCCTGGGAACCAGGCTGACCGGTTCTCAGGTGGGGGTGCTGGGTCTGCAGGCGTGGCCCCGCAGGG
Organism: Proteles cristata cristata; assembly: GCA_017311185.1. Taxonomy (NCBI): domain Eukaryota; kingdom Metazoa; phylum Chordata; class Mammalia; order Carnivora; family Hyaenidae; genus Proteles; species Proteles cristata. The sequence goes on along the minus strand of JAESUZ010004790.1, from coordinate 184,922 downwards.
CCGAACCCCGCAGGAAGGTGGCACGGCCCTTTTGCATTCGTCACATCCCCCCGTCTTGGCTTCCATCTCGCTCCAGCGCCAGCTACGGAAGCAGTGTGGCTTTCATGTGTCACCACGGCCCAGACAGAAACACCACAGAAACAGCCTGTCACGTGCTTCGTGACCTCAGCCTAATTTCCAAGCACCGAGAAGGAGACACGGAAGGAGAACATTCTCTCCTGAGGCCGCACGGTCCTTGATTAATTCTCGAAAACCCAACCGGGCATTTTTTTTTAAATTGGTTTCATCAGAAGGACACTCGCTTTTAAGAACTGACCAAAGCTTGAAAACCAGTAATGTCTTTTTGCACAAATGTTCTTCCTGAATCCGTGTGCCTCTCAGATGGGTAGGCGAGAGCTAAGTGGTGAGCACTCACGGTGTTAAAGACAGATACGGACAGTGGCTGCCGTGTGCACGTGCTCCAAGTTCACGTGGCAGATGGGAAACAGCCCCCCACTGGTTTATGAGGGTGGGTCACAGCATGGCAGGAAGTAGGGAGACAGAGGTCATAACAGATTTGAGACCACAACGGAGAGTCCAGGCCAAGCCTTCAAACCTTGTAAACTAATGCTTGGCCCCATCTTCCTTCCTCTCTCCAGAGTCGCCTGCGTTCTGAACTCAGTAGTCCAGGGCGGCGCCTAAACTGTCCCTCCTCGGTTCCAGTTTACATCGGAATCCAGTCTGTGCCTGAGACCCAGGCTCAGACCACTGGGCTCCCCAGCCACTTCCTGGCTGCAGGCGCTCACCCTGTAGGCAGATGTGGGCTTCACGGGGGGGAGGGGGCTTCCGGGGTACCGCCCTGGGGAGTCTAGTGCCTTCCAAGGGTGGGAATTGTCAGCACTACGGCAGAGATGCGTGTCTGTCCGCGGGCCGTGCTCTCTGGGCAGACACTCCACACGGCATGGTGGGCCCCGCTCTCCCTGCGCGTGACCTTGGATAAGTCAACTTAACTGCGAGATGTGAATGCACCCACCAGGCACCCAGGGAAGTCCGTGAACACGGTTCCTCACCTGTGTGTGGTTTTCCCAGGATCCTGACCTGGTTAGAGAGCGCCCACAGCCCGTGAGCAGGGAGAGAGCAGCGTGGGGCTGCTTGGGGCCACCCGGCGCGTCCTGACCTACACCCGCAGGGGAGCCAGGGAGGGCGCCGCTGAAACGTCCTTTCTTGTTCACACACACCCGTGGGAATTTAGGCGGCAGCTTGGCCGTGAGGCCAGGAGTCCGTGCGCGGCCCCTGCAGGACCCGCCCCAGACGCACGTGGCCTCTGGGGCCCCCTGTGCCTTCACCCCGGCCCCGGGGTCGGCGGGTGTGAGTTCTAGCCCCATCTGGGCCTCCAGCTGGACCCGCCCTGAGGAGGAAGAGCCCGCGGCTGGGCCTGGGAGCCTAACCCCTTTTGTCGGCACAAAAGAACATCAGTCGCGCTTTGATCAGTGGCCACCACTGCCTTGGGGCCCGGCTGTGGCCAGGGTGGCCAATGTCACCGCAACGCTCTGACGGCAAGCAGGCCTCCCACCAGGGGCTGCACGCCGGGGGGCGGGGGGCTCCTGGGCTGACCGCGTGCACGGCCGTCCACAGGGACTCTCGGGGGCCACACGCTGACCTGCTCACCTTCCCTGAATGCTCACCACGGCCAGGAGCCATGCAAAACGCTTCACAGGGTGATCTCGGACGGGGACACCGAGGCCCGCCTGCCAGCCCCCAGCTGGTCACCCCAGAGCCCTGCCTCCTAATGTGGCACAGAGGGGTCTTGTCTCATATCCGGGGCTCCAGACCAGAGGCCGCTGCCAGGCCCCCCTCAGCACCCGGCCGGCTGCTGGCTTCCTGTGCCCTGGGTTCAAGCCCCGTGTCAGGCTCTGTGCTGACAGCTCAGAGCCTGGAGCTGCTTCAGATTCTGAGTCTCCCTCTCTCTCTGTCCTTCCCTGCTCCTGCTCTCTCTCTCTCTCTCAAAAATAAATAAGCATTAAAAAAATAAAAATAAATGAAATTAACAGAAAAAATTAAGAATGTGCTTCCCCGCACTCCCTTTACCATCTGTACCTATAAACCCCTTATTGGTGTGGATTTTCTCCCCGGGGCCTTCCTGTTGAGCAGTGGATGCCAGTCTCCCAAGGGGCAGAGAGATCATCAAATGTTTAACACCAAGGACAGAAAACCCCTCATCCGGAAGAAGCAAGCGGGGATGGGGCGTTTCAGGGATGTTTTTGATCCTTTCTAACTAAGAGAAGCACACTGCTTCCTCTGCCCTGGCCTGTTTCTTTCTTTCTTTTCTTTCTTTTTCTTTCTTTCTTCCTTTCTTCCTCCCTCCCTCCCTTTTTCTTTCTTTCTTTCTTTCTTCTCTCTTTCCTTCCTTCCTTTCTTTTTCTTTCTTCCTTTCTTCCTTTCTTCCTTCCTCCCTCCCTCCCTCCTTCTTTCTTTCTTCTTTCTCTCTCTTTCTTTCCTTCCTTTCCTTCCTTCCTTCCTTTCTTTCTTTCTTTCTTTCTTTTCTTTCTTTCTTTCGCTTTATTTCTGAGAGAGAGAGAGAGAGACAGCATGAGCAGGGGAGGGGCAGAGAGAGAGGGAGACCTAGAATCCGAAGCAGCTCCAGGCCCTCAGCTGTCAGCACAAAACCCGACACAGGGGCTCAAACCCACAAACTGCAAGATCATGATCTGAGCCGAAGTCAGACACTTAACTGAGCCACCCAGGTGCCACTGCCCAGCCTGTTTCTTAGAAAATCTTGGAAATCTTGGACTGACTGAGGAATAAGGAACACACAGTAAAACTGCCTCTTTTAGTGCACAGACCTATGCGTTTTGACAGCAGAACAGCTTTAAAAGCACCTTCAAAATATAAAGTAGTTGCATCGGTCCAGAAGCATTCCCGCCAGCCCTGCGCGGTCGTTCCCGCCCCACCCATCCACTGACCTCCCTCCCGTGGCCAAGCCCGGCCTCTTCACCGCCGTCCTGACAGGTCGCGCTTGGGGCTCAAGCTCCGGCCTGTGCAGGGAAGGGTGTCACTTCCTTTGGGCAGTGATGGGGGCGCCGGGTCACCCAGATGGAAGGTCGTCCCTGTGCTTTCACAGAATGCGGGACTCTGTGCGCCAAGTGCACCAGGGCCCGTGTAAGCCCGGGTCTGCGTCCTGGCCTGCAGGGCCGCCCTCAGGACGTTTTCCCTGCAGTTAGTGTGTGTGGTGTACTGGCGATCAAGCTGGCTCAGCCACAAGAGAAGGGTACAGGTGAGCCCTGGCAGCTGGGGGGGGCCCTGGGGTGTGGACTTGGGGAGGCCACAGGCCAGGGGGAGCAGTCTTGGGGGACGTGGCGTGGGAGGCTAAGGCCAGGGGGGTATAGGTTTGGGGGGTCACAGGCCAGGGGGTGCCGTAAGGAAACGTGGAAGGGAGGCGTGTGGGGCAGGAAGCTAAAAGAAAGCCTTAATAGTTCTGCTTTGGAAAACAGAAAACCGATGGCCAAATAATTAAAACAATTTAAAAATCAGCTGTGCCTGTTCAAGGAAAGAAAGATTTAGAAATTCACCTTGTAGCCTAATTGGGACAATTATTTAAAGTCTATCAGAGGCCATGGAACGTGCAAGAGATCAATATCTTTAAAGAATCACTCTTAAAAACATACATTTCCTCATCGGGGCAAATTTCCTTTTTAAAAATTATATGCTGGGAAAGAATTAGATAAATTGCCCTTGAAATTTCCCCGCTCTCCTTTGCTGAGGAATAAATCCTCCAGCTCTGTGATAAGAGGATTATGGACTGGTTCTCATTTCCTCAGCCCGGGAAGAACTATAATTACCGCGGCCATATTTCCTGGACCAGCATCGGACCGTGAACCTGACAGGTACACGTGTACCTTTAAAGACAACGGGATGGGACGTGGGAGACGGAAGACGGCACCGAACGCTAGGACCGTAGTGAGCAGCTCTGTAGTAATTTGGTTTGAAGGCACATTTCGTGATGTCACGGATCTAACACCTTGTCGCGAAGTGAGATGTAGGATGGCTGCCGCCGTGGTTTCCTCATGTCCCCGTCCACAGCTCGTGGCCACTTCTGGCTTTGAAGGAGTTCGTTCCGTTGAGCCGAAAATAACCACTCCTCTCTTGTCTCACTAAAGATAGTCAAAAACAACAGAATACGTAAGGTTCAAATTAGCATTTAAATTTGGCCATAAAAGCCGTGAGCACATCGCACACAAAACGGTCTCTTCCGTGGGCCTCTCCCACTTCCGGCATGTCGTCCTCCGGTCTGCCACAGTGAACACCACTGGCTGGGGCTTCCACGGTGGGATTCACTGTGTCCCCGTCTGGAGGCTGCTCCAAACCCAAGGGGCCCCGGGGTCGGTTTCTCCCGAGGCCTGTCCCCTGGGCTGCCTCCCCACGGGCCCGTCGAGGACTCGTCCCTCTGGGTGCCCATCCTGTGTGTCCGTGGGGCCAAACCTCTCCTCCTAAGGACACCAAGCACACCTTTTAAAACCCTGGTCTCCAAATACACTCTGAGGTGCCAGCCTAGGAATGTGGGGCCGAGCAGTTCATGCCACGCCGTGGAGAAACATCGGGCCATGCGGGAGGGTCGCCCCTGGCCCTAGAGAGGGGAAGTCCCACAGGCACAGTGACACGGCAGGGGTCTCAGCACCAGGAGCACCACGGCGAGGACGATGGCCGTCGAGCACTGAAGGAAAAGGGACCTTCTCTTGGGGACTGGCTGGGAAACACCACCATCAGCTCCTGAGCTGAGCGCTGGCTCCTAGGCCTTCTCTCTCTGTGGCTTCCATGAAAGTGTGCACTCCGTTAACACCAACATGCAGAGAAGCTTAATTTCATAGACGAGTCGTTAGCTCAGGGGAGAGAAAGGGACTGTGCGAGGCTCCAGAGCCTTGCTTTGCAGCCGGACCGGCTGCTGCCGGAAGACTCACAGCCACCCCGCCACCCCACGCTGGGGCGGAGAGCTCGCTTTGCGGGGGGCAGTACAGTAAATGTAGAAATTTAAATGTAGAGATAGGCCATTCTTCCTAGAGACTCGGATGTGTATGTGCGTGTGAGCAGCGTGACCGAGACCCCCGCAGGGCCGCGAGCCGCCACTGTGTGCGGGCTAATGAGGCGTGCGTCCCACCCCCGCGGGAAGGGCAGTGTCAGGACCGAGGGCCTGCGGCGACCTGCGGCTCAGCCCCCGTCGGGCCGAAGCTCTCAGTACCGGGTTTACGGAGCCGCATAAACAGCAGCCCCCACCCCTCCCCGCGGTCCTCCTGGCCTTCAACCTTCCGTGGCAGAGCTGAGTCTGACGCCTTTCTAAATTTATTTTGTATTTCAGTTGCCAGGAAATTATTCTCTGAAGATTTCCTTGGTTTTATTTTATTCAAGAGAAATGTACAGTTTGGGGTGATAACATCCTGGGAGCTCATGGGCCACAAGTCTTTTGAAGAAAAGGAACTGATCCTTCTCAGGCACTCAGACGGCCCCGTTTTTCCTGGGGAAACAGTGTTCGTTTTACCCACAGCGTTACATGGGCACCTGGTGAGGGAAGGGGGCAGAGGGAAAGCGCAACCGGTGATGGCCATGCCTGGAAGTCACCTTACTAACAGCGTCCAGGGTCGGCTCTCAGGCCTGTGGGACAACCTTGGATGCCCAGAGCTAAGCTTGTGAGACGTGCTGCCTCAGGGAACGATGTCCCTTCACGGAGCCTTGGCCCCATCCCCAAGGCACCAGAACAGTGGGCCCTACAGGCGGGGAGCCGGTCGGGCGCAGCAGGGTTCCTGATGTGACAGGTTATCGCCTGTAAGGCGATGTTCCGGAAACGGGTCCCACAGCAGCCAGAGTAAAGAGAGTAAGCTGTTTTGTGGGTCATCGGGCTTTTCTTTCAGGACCAGGTATTTCCTGGAGAAGAAGCACGGTCAGTTTGGGTTGGTCCCAATATTACTTAGTACAGGGACCGGGACTTAGACTGGCTTCTGTTCTCACTTTTAGTGAGATCTAGAACATTCTCTGAGCTCTCCCTCCAGCAGGTCCCAAGGGTGTGCTTCACTGATTTGAAATATTCACTTACGATGGAATTATATGTTTAGGTCAGCTGGGCTGTTAATTTGCCTGGAAAGGGCCTACTGGTAACTATAACCAGAGTATTTACTCAGAACTCCCTACGATGAATGAAACTTTGCAACCACTCATTTAGGAACGAGCTGACTAGCTGTGAACTGTTGAGAACCCTTACACAACACCAGCTCTAGACAGAGCTTAAGACTACATGTTATTTCACTTGTGTTCCTGTAAACATGTTTGTGTGCTCGTGGTTGAGAAGGAGTCGTTTCCATGCGCATAAAGTGCTTTCTTTCGGTAAACTCTATCACAAAAAAGTGTATAGTTGGATGAATTAGAAATGAGTTTGAACCCATTAAGAAATTCAGAAATTGGCCATCACAAGTCAGTTACCTAAAAATAGCAGTAAGAATGTTAATTTTAAAAACCATTAACAGGGGCGCCTGGGTGGCTTAGTTGGTTAAGTCGGACGACTTTCACTTAGGTCATGATCTCATGGTTTGTGGGTTCGAGCCCCGCGTCGGGCTCTGTGCTGGCTGCCAGCTCAGAGCCTGGAGCCTGTTTCAGAGTCTGCGACTCCCTCTCTGACCCTCCCCTGCTCACGCTGTCTCTCTCTCTCTTAGAAATAAATAAAACATTTAAAAAACAAAAAAACAAAAAAAAACCATTAACAATCCCAGTAAGAAAGCTTTTCTGATACTATTTTTTTAAAAAATGGACCTGACGTATTGTTTTAATGAGAACAAAAAGGCAATACCCCAAACATAGCGCGAGCTCTGACCAGAGAGTAACTTTCCATAAGAGGTTGTCTAATTGCGTTAATCTATGTGTTGTTATTCAATCATTGCTGATTTTCCTTTTTTAAAGGTTTTTTGTTGTTGTTGTTGTTGACTCAGATCCAGCCGCCTAAACTAGAGATACACAAGTCATTCAATATTGTCACAGTCTGAATTACCTGGCACCCTATGTCAGTAAATTCATATTTTGTGATTATTTTGCTCATCGTGATCATTATAAATTAACATTTTAAATTCGGAGAGTGACGGTTTGTAAAGTACACATCAAAGGATGAAACATCTTCCAGGTGGCACTGCATATGCAGCTGGCGGGGGGGCATCTGCTCTGCACAAACCAGCCGTCTTCTCACCCGCGGCTGGCCGCCAACATCTGCCATGGCGTGGGACACGCAGGCGGACGTAGAGTCTGCTTGCAGATACACTGTGCCGGTGAAAATCACAGAGTTCACTGTCAATGTGCTCACTCTCTCCATGGAGGCGGGAAAGCCCTTGAGGATGGGGTTCCAGTACGGAGTTTGTAAGCGGAGCTCCACGGTGTGAGCGAGCTCACTTAGAACTCCCTGTCTCAGATTGGGATCAAAACAAAACCAGCAGCGTGGGACCGCCTGGATCCCTGTAGGCGATGAGAAGACAAGAAGGCATTGCTCTTAAAGCTTAGCCTTACAAGCATCTTCTCCTTTTTTTTTTCTTTTAATTGTGATAAAACTCACATAGCGTAGTGTTTACCATCTTGACCCTCTTTAAGCACCCAGTTCGGTGGCATTAAGTACATTTGTGTTGTACACCCATCCCCACCATCCACCTCCAGAACTTCCCCATCTTCCCAAACCGGAGCTCTGTCACCATGAAATACTCGGCCCCAGCTGCCATCATTCTTACTGTCCCTATGAGTGTCACCAGCCGAAGTATCCCATGTAAGTGGCAGCATACAGCTTTTGCCCTTTAGTGACAGGCTTTATTCACCGAGCTTAATGCTCTCAAGGGCCACGCGTGTTACAGGGACCATCTGAATCTTCGTCTTCTGTTGTTTGTCTGAACCACATTTTGTTCCTCTATTTACCTGCTAACAGACGTTATGTTTTCTTCCAACTCTCGGCTATTGTAAATAAGGCTGCTGTGAACACGTGTATGCAGATATTTATTGAGTCCTTGCTGTCGGTGCTGTCGAGCCCAGAACCAGAGGGGCAGGTGCCAGGTCGTACGGCGCTTCTGTGCTTCAGCGTTTTGAGGAACCGCCATACCACCTTCCGTCACATTCGTACCGTTGTACATGCCTGCCAAGAGCGCCCCTCGGCGTTCCAGCTGTCCCACATCCTCACCAACACTTCTCTTTTCAGTAGTTGCCCCCTTACTGGGCAGGTGGTGGAATCTCACGGTAGTTTTGATTTGCATTTCCCTGGTGATCAGTCATGTTGAACACCTTTCTGTATGCTTGTTGGCCATTCGTAGATCTTATTTGGAATATGTCTGTTCAAGTCCTCTGCTCATTTTTAAATCAGGCTCTTTGGCTTTTTGTTTCTTTGGAGTTTGTGTGGTTTTCTTTATGGTTTGGTTTGGTGTGCAATTGTAGGACTTCTCCAAAGAGTCTGAATATTAATCCCTACTAGGGTTTATGATTTGCAGGAATTGTCTCCCATTCTGGAGGCTGCCTTCTCATTCTGTGTTTTTTGATGAACCAAATATTTTAATTTTGGTTAAGTTCAGTCTATTTTGTTTGTTTCCTGTGCTTCGGGAACCATATCCAAGAAACCGTTGCCAATTCCAACATCGTGAAGCTCTCATGCTTTCTTCCAAGAATAGAACAGTTTTGTCTCTTGCATTTCGGTCATTGATCCATTTTGAATTACTTTTTGTATATGGAATTAGGCTAGGTTTTAACTTAATTCTGTTGTCTGTGCATACCCAGTTTTCCCAGAAGCACTTGTTGAAAAGACAGTCCTTTCCCCACTGAATAGTCTTGACAACTTCTGAAAAGTAATTTGACCGTATATGCGAGGGCTTCTATCTGGGCTAGGCTACCTGTTCTATTCCATGGGTCTACATGTCTGTCTTTATGCCAGGACAGCACTGTTTTGATTACTGTAGCTTTGTAGTAAGTTTTGAAGTCCGTAAGTGTGATACAACCACCTTTCTTCTTTATCAAGATTGTTTGGGATCTACAGAGTGCCCTGAGATTCTGTAACAATTTTAGGATGGATTTTTCTCATTTTGCAAAAAAGAATGTCACCGGGATTTTGATAGCGATGCTTTCCATCTCCCAAGTATCTTTCTTAGTATTAACATTCACCAATCCACGAACATGGGATGCCTTTCCCTTTACTGCATCTTTAATTCCTTTCAGTGACATTTTGTAGTTTTCACTGTATGAGTCTTTGTCTCCTTGGTTTAAGTCTATTCCTAGGTCTTCTATCCTGTCAGCTTCTATTGTAACTTGAATTGTTTGCTTGATATCCTTTTCAGATTGCTCTGTTTATAGAAATGCAGCTGATTTTGGAGTGTTGGTTTTGTGTCCTGCAACTCGGCTGAATTCGTTTTTAGTTCAAATGGGTTTTTGAGTGTGTATGGAATCATTAAGATTTTCTACGTGGGAAAATCATCTCTGATCCAATCTTTATTACTTCCTTTTTTCTACCTTTGAGTCTAGTTTGTTATTTTTCTGTTCCTTAAGCTATAAAGCTGGAGTGTTGATTTGAGATCTATCTTCTTTTTTAATGTACGTGTTGACAGCTACAAATTTCCCCCTTAGCAGTGCCTTCTCAGCTTCCCATATGTTCTGGTATGTTGTGTTTTTATTTTCATTTGCCTCAAAATAATTTCTAATTTCCCTTGTGATTTCCCTCTTTGACCCATTAGTTATTTTAGAGTATGTTGTTTAATTTCCACCTATTTATGGATTTTCCAGTCTCAATCTTCTGCTTACTTCTAGTTTCAAAACATTGTGATTTTAAAAAAAAAGACACTTTGCATGATTTCCACTTTTTTAAAAATTAAATAACGCTTGCTTTGTGGTTTATCATATGGTTCATCCCAGAAACATTCCATCTGTACTTGAGAAAAATGTGTGCTTTGCTGTTGTTGGGTGGGGGGCTCTGTTAGGTCCCATTGGTTAAGGGTGTTGTTCGAGTCTCGAGTCCTCTGTTTCCTTCCTGATGTTCTGATCTCTCCAGTCTAAAGCGGCATAGCGGAGGCCCCTTTATTATTATTATTGCAATGCTGTCTGTTGCTCCCTTCAATTCTGTCAACATTTGCCTCATAGATTTAGGAGCTCTGAGGTTTAATGCATGTATGTTTATAATTGTTATACTGACCTTTTTGTCATTATATAATGTTCTTGTCTCTTACAACAATTTTTTTAAATAACAATCTTTTACTTAAAGTCTATTTGGTCTGGTATTAGCATAGCCTCCCTTTTGATAATACTGGCATTGAATACCTTTCTCAGCCCTGTGTTTTCAGCTTACCTGTGTCCTTACATTTAAAGTGAGTCTCTTGTAGATGCAGTAGACAGTTGGACCCTATTTTTTTTTTTCAACACATTCTGCCAATCTGTCTTTTGACTGGAGAGTTTAATCCACTTACATTTAAAGTAAGTGCTAATAGGGAGGGGCACATTTCTGACATTTTACTTTTTGCTCTCTGTATGGCTTATAGGTTTTTTTGTTCGTCACTTCCTACCTCACTCCATTCCTTTCGGTTCAGTTGATTTTTGATAATGACAAGTTTGGATTCCCTTCTCCTTCCTTTTGTGTATGTTTTACAGATACTTCCTTTGTGGTTGCCATGGGAATCACCTAAACTGTCTCCTCATAACAGCCTATTTTAACAATTTTTTTAATGTTTTTTTTAATTTATTTCTAGGAGAGAGATAGCATGAGCAGGGGAGGGTCAGGGAGTCACAGACTGAAACAGGCTCCAGGCTCTGAGCTGGCAGTCAGCACAGAGCCCGACGCGGGGCTCGAACCCACGAACCGCGAGATCATGACCTAAGCGAAAGTCGGACGCTTAACCGACTAAGCCACCCAGGCGCCCCAATAACAGCCTATTTTAAACTGATAATCATTAGCTCAACAGCATATGATAATTCCCCTCGGCCCCGTGTAGCTCTGCCATTCACGTGACCAATGTCCTGGATCACATCTCTGCGTGTTGTGTACCCACTGCAGTGTACCAAACCCTGTACACAGATGAGGAACCCAACGTACAGAACGCTGAGGTTTATGCCTGTCCATGTGTTCATCTTCAGGAGGACGCTGTATTTTCATGTGGCTTTAAATGGCTGCCCAGCATCTGTCACCCCGACCTGAAGGACCCTTCTAGCATTCACTGCAGAGCAGCTCCATCAGTAAAGAACACTGTCAGCCTTTGCTCCTCTGGCAATGCCTTAATTTCTCACTGATTTTTAAAGGACACTTTTTCCAGCCGCAGAATTATTAGCCGGCAGGTGTTATAGTTCAGGTGAGACAGAATCCCATCCCGAGGGAGCCCCCCAACAAGCCAGAGTGTGCAGAGAAGCTCCGCTCCTGTCCTGTGTCTGGAGGAGGAACGGGGACTGGGGTGGCCTCTTCCGTCCGCGCCCCAGGCCGCGCTGCGCAGAGGGCGGGACAAGAGTGCGCAGCGACAACACAGACGTTCCTGCCGCCGTCTGCCTGCTGCCGTGGCCCCTGGCAGTCTGTCCCCGCGGAGCCGTCGTACCCGGTCTGCTGTAGCTTACCCGCTATCTCTGTGGGTATCAGGGTCCCAGAGCTGTGTGGCCCACCCTCATGCGGACATGCCCCCCGCGAGGGAGGGGCCGAGAGCACAGCACAGCGCCTCGCAAAGTGTGGTCCTGAAGGCCGCGGCAGCATCACGTGGACGGGTAGGAAGGCAGGTTCTCAGCTCCAGCCCCAGACCCGCTGGGTCAGGTACTCGGGGGGAGGCAGGGGGGCGCCAGCAAACCCTCTGGGGGCTCTGAAGTGGGCCAACATCAGCTTTCACGTCTTAGAAAGTCTTTGGGCTGAGGCAAAAACTAGAAGGGCACGGAGAGAGAGAGAGGCAGGCTTCGGCCCCGCATCAGCCACACGAGGGGCACAGCGGAGAGTCCTGTGGACCGAGGACTCGGGTCCGTCCTGTGTGCACAGTGGACCAGCGCGTCCACACCTGTCGTCCCCTCGGGTGTGCTGAGTCATCCCGCCGCCAGGGTCTGCTGCACAGTCACCGTCCCCGATCAGGGCAAAGTGTCATCTGGCAGAGGCAGAGCCTCTGACTTCGAAGGCTCATCTGCCCACGGGCCGGGCCCCTGCCCCCAACAGCTGGGGCCATGGAGGGGGGGGTCGGCACTCTGCAGGGGAGCCCGCACCTGAGCTCTCCCGTCGCCTGCAGCCCCACGTTCAGTCCATCTCCGTTCTCACGTGTCTGCCCTCTCACAGCTGAGCTCGTCCGGAACCTTTTCCAGAGCCGGCCTCCTCCCCAAGTCTCTGAGCAAAATGCCCCCCTCCCCCGCCCCTCTCAGTCAGTCCCCCAGAACGAGGAGAGCCCGGATTCCTTCTGCAACGTGTCCCGCTGGGCCCTTCATCCACGGCTGCAGCTCCCGCCCCTGTGCATGCGCGTCCCCTCCGGGCCCGGGAGCCGCTCCCAGCCCGCGGGGGGACCTAGGAGTCCACGGCGTTTCTGCCGCAGACTGTGAGCCCCACGTGGCCTCGTGAGCCGTGGAGTTCAGGACAGCAGTGCCCACCGCTGAGCAAAGCCCACACTAGTCCTTCTCCATCGCAAGGGGATGAACATTCCAAATGTGTTCCGTCTCACAGGTCCTCGGCCACCTTTCACCTAGAAGGGCTGGGGGCCGCCTGTGCTCTGTCACTGGTTTATCATTTCATGAAGCTTTTTACATAATATGAGCAGGTTACCTGGGAGGAGAAAGTGTTGTATCATGAACTCTGTCAGGAAAAAGGGAGTCTAGTAGGTCAGCTTTATTTTTCTTCAGTACACGACCTCTCAGAGCCTTTAATAAGAGACTTTTGAGGGGCACCTGGGTGGCTCGGTCGGTTAAGCATCCAACTCTTGGTTTTAGTTCAGGTCATGATCTCATGGTTCATGGGATCGAGCCCCACCTTGGGCTCTGCACTGACAGTCGGGAACCTCCTTGAGATCCTCTCTCTCCCTCTCCTGCTCATGCACACATGCTCTCTCTCTCGCTCAAAATAAATAAGTAAATGTTTAAAAATCAAAAAAGAAAGAAGAAAATGCCAAGACTCTCAAAAGATGGAAAGATGGTCATTCTCCAAATTTTATTTGAACACAAATCTTTTTAGTTTTTCTTCTTTGCCTGAACAATCTCATGAGCATGGAACAGACACAATCAGTCCCACCTTTTCCCTCCTTCCGTATGAAGTTTGAGTCTGTGTGAATTTATGTGGCGACTTCGTGCAGACCAGCCTAGAGAATCAGGGAGCGCGCGACCCCCACCTCCAGCAGCAGCCCTCAGCCAGCGACGGCTGGGCTAGCAGACAGCCACCCCACTTCTCGGTCTCTGGGGAGGAACCACACACGGGTTCTGTGCCATCTTTCAGGGCTCAGAGCGCGGTGAGCCCCAGGGGCCGGCAGGGGACAGGCTCGTCTCTTCTGCATCCCCCTGCCCATCACCCCATCCAGGCCAGGGCCTCCTGGTCCCACATCCAGAAAATATTTCCCTGTACTCAGGCCCTTCTCTTGGAACTTGCTTTGGGGAAAAATAATTAAGACGGTCCTCTTGGTTTTTGGGGTTTTTTTTTTCCTGAGAGAGAGAGCAGGAGCAAGGGGGCAGAGGGAGAGAGAGAATCTCAAGCAGGCTCCACACTCAGTGAGCAGCCTGACTTGGGGCTTGATCTCATGACCCTGGGATCATGACCTGAGTGAAGTCAAAAGTCAGATGCTCAACCAACTGAGCCACCCAGGCACCCAGGACAGTCCATTCTTGTTCAGTCCCCTTTATGGTCAAATTCAAATGGTGGAGAGCTAGATGTACCCAACAAAAGCATAGTCAAAAACTAGGTCAAGGAGCTGGGGTGGGGAGGTGATCGATGGGTATGTGAGGTGTGTTCTGAGAAGTAGCCCACTGGTATCTAATAAGTACCAGAGGCATGAGCACTGGAGGCAGAGATTGAATATGCCATGTCCTGTGGTTCGCCAAAGTGCAACCACAACTACTAAAAGAAACGGCATCACTTAGACAAGAAGCAAGGTGAAAGGAACCTTAATAATTTTTCAGATTATGAAAGCCTTTTCTGTAGGGGACGACAACTGAGAAAAAAGGGATAATCTGTCCCCAATGTTTAAGGCCAAAATAGGAAGGGGGCTTACAACGAAGTCCCAAAGCTGTGCGTGAAGAATGCCTCCCTCAGGCTCCTCAGCTGTGTCTTGTGACAGACACCCTGCGGAAGCCGTTTGCAGAGAGGCAGAGCCCCAACCACAGCCACAGCGGCCATTACGCCTGTGAGCCCTCCTTCCTGGCTGAAGCCGTCCATCAAGGTCACTGAGACGCAATTAGAATGCAGAGGCCTCCGTACCCACGCCCTTGGCTAATTGAACTCACCCAGATGTTTTCTTTTCTACTCAGTAAAATGATGACATTATTGGAGGTTAATAGTTAAGGGTTTATCTAAATTAGGTATCCGTAAAGTTCTTAATTTAGCTACTGAGTGCCTAATAGAAATGAAATTGGACCTGGAGATACTGACTATATTTCAATCTTGCGGAAGCCACTTTGCACAAAGCACTCAGGGCTAGGTCACTAAGAAGTCCCCTCTTTCTACATAATACCTTTAATTTCTGCTAACAAGGACCTAATTTTATGTAGGCTCTGTTAGGCTTCTCCTTTGGGAATTCTCTTGGGAAAAAAATCTGATTTCTGCTCTGAGAAACCCTTCATAAAAAGAAACCCTTCATAAAGCCGTTTGATCCGCTGCTGTAGAGCATCGTGAAAGAGTTAAATGAGAAGAAACAGAGGTCACGGGAGAGGTTTGGGATAGGAATGGGAGAAAATCGATAAGATCAGCGGATAATACGACTTAAAAAAAGTTGTTTTACTTTAAGGATAAATTGAATGTACTTAAGCACGGTGGAGGAGGTAGCTGGATAATAGGGAAGGGTATCAATATCTAAAGGGGCACAGGATCCAAGTATGAAAAATGAAAGCATAAGGGACACTGGTCAAAGGAAGTGAAATGATGGCAGAGAATTAGGCAGCTGTGGGAACGTGACAGCCACTGATGCAAACTGTCCCGGGAAACAAAGGAAAGGGGGTCACTTCAGGTGACACAGGTTTGTCTTCTCCAGTCTGATAAAGAGATCACAGAAGGAGCCGCTATCCAGGGCAGAAAGCACGCAGCCCTGGCTCAGGTTTGAGGGACAGACACCTACTCTAGGGCATCTTGCAGGGGTGCGTCTGTGTGACACATGGTCATGGGCAGGGCGAGGAAGGTCCAGGGAACCAGTAAGGGTGGGGATGGCCAGGCTGAGCAGGGGCCCCCGGGGGGTCAGCAGCTGGGGAGCTGAGGGAGCATGGCGCCCCCTGGGCTGTGACCCGTCTTCCTCTCGTAAGAGCCCGGCAGATGGCATTGTGTGAGCGGCCCCTCCACCCACCCCCCGCCCCGCTAAGTGCACAAGAGCGAGGTGCATGCTTTCCTGAGGTGCCCTTTATTTGTACGGAGAGGGGGGGTGCAGAGCCTTCCTCTCCTGTTTGCTTTTTATTGCTTTTCTTTCTGTTGTTCATTTGTTCTTAAATGAAGCGCGTAACTTCCCCACGAGGCTAATGACTGCCCACGCTGTGCCCAGAGCTCACCTGGGAAGGGGTCTAACTGCCCTACACAGGGCCGGCACGCTGACCAGGACGCCGTCACCGGGCCGATTACAGTCCTGTGTTCACCTCGGTCTCCAGACCTCTAAGGAAAGGCTCTAGAGTCTTCCAACAGGAAAGTGAAGCGCAAGTCTGTTCGGTGACCTCAACAGTTCGGTGCCTAGTTCCTGCTACTGTCTGTCCTCCTTGCTAAGAAAACCATTATCGTCATCAGCTGCTACTGAGGATTCCCCGATGGCATAAACACTGCTGTATCTTGCTGATAGGAAATGAGTTAAACCATAAGCCTTCCGGTGCTGGGGGTCTTAGAGGTTGGTCCGGTTTGAGTTGTGGTCCCGCGTCTCAACAAAATAATGATCAAAATAACCCGAATGCCACTGGGTTAAAGTCAGAAGTTCCTCCATTCACTCCCCAGAGCTGGGGTGCTCCCAGACAGTGTGACCTGTCCATTTGAATTTTATTAGACACATACGGGCTTTAAATTCTGTAATGGGTTAAGTCGCTTAAAATACACTTTCCAAATATTTGGGTGGAAGATGACCTCTGCAGCACCATGTGGCCTGACACCCCCAGGACCCGGCGGCGCCCCCGCCCGGGGAGAGGGGCAGGGGGGCACCACGAGCAGGTGGGCCCTGTGGCACCAGCCAGGCCCTGCCCTTCCATAACACCTTCATTTTACACCTATCTTCCCGCGTGGGTTCTCATGGGCTTTGTCACAAAAAGGCAATTATGGGGCAGACCATTCAAACTTCCTCATTTCGTTGAAAGCCAACATTTAATAACATTTGCATTTGTTCGTATACTCAGTGCTCTGAGTTATGTTCCTCTTATCAGCTTGTTCTCCTGTTATTCCGTATTTCACTTTTGCTGACAAGCCCTCTGACTCATTTACGCCCGTGTTCACCGGTCACGTCCACTGCCCCGAGGCGATGGTGCTCCGTCCTCAGAGTCCCTTGGCGCGCTCTCCGTGAGACCCACCGCGGCTCTCTGTGGCGGCCGGTTTCTCCGCCGCCTCTGTCCTGGCCGTGTGCGGAACCTCTTAGAGCCTGAACTTTACAGTTACAGTCTCCCATTTCCTTTCTGGCTTGTGTCCTGAAAACAATGACGTCTTCGGCAAACCTGCTCTTATTAATATTAATACCTTAGTCACTTGGGCACCTGGTATTTCCAAGCAAGTTGCAAATGCCCAGAACTGTCCTCAGGGGCTTTGTGTCTGCGAGAGCGTGTCAGCGGGCCACTGCCCTGTGCGTGTCATGGGGAAGCTGAGTCTCAGGTGTGGGGGCCCATCTCTGGAGCGAAGAAACAAATCCAACACGGTTTGGGTGATTCCGTCCCAGCCACAGACTGCATCACTGTTGGGTGAACACAATTCTAAGTGGATGAAAACAGTGGTCAGAGCAGGAGGGGAAGAAGCAAGTACTACTCATGGGAGGGAATGGTTTTCTGAGGGGTAGAAGCGGCCAGCGGTGTAGACCCTAGTCACCCGGGGAGTAGGAGCGGCCAGCCCTGTAGACTTTGCTGACCTGGGGGTGGAGGGTGGAAGCAGCCAGTGGTGTAGACCCTGCTGACCCGGGGAGGGGGAAGTAGAGGCAGCCAGTGGTATAGACCCTGCTGTCACGTTAGCCCAGCAAGTCTAGATCCTGAGGTCGCAAGCAGCAGTTCTCAATCCTGGCTGCATATTGGAATTACCTTGGAAGGTGTAAGGAGATGGAAAACAGAACCCCCCCTGCCCAGTCCACAGCAATTAAAATGGGAGCTTGGGGGCAGACCACGTCTGCTCCACACGGCTCTGAAGAAGCGGCCATTGACCCGCTCCTCGTCCACACCCTGGCTCTTCAGCCATTCGAGTGCAAGCAGTGTGACATCTCATCATGCAAATGCATGTGTGTGGGTCCCACAGCCCAGGGGAGGTCGACATACAGGAAGAAGCACGTGGTAGGTGCACTTTGACACACGCATACTTGGAACTGTCACCGTCACCAAGGTCATGGGCACGTCCACCAGCCTCTTCCACGGCTTTCCTAAGACACACGCTTCTCCCCAGTGGTTTCTCAGGAAGGTTTCCACAGCGCCCCCCACGGTCGCAGGGGCCACAGCTGCTGATGTTAACGCCCGTCATCCCTGCAGATGGAAACCAGGAACGTGGGCTTGCCAGGCTCCTGTGGCCACGTCCAGCTTCTTAAGGGGAAGGCTGTACCCTATGCAGCCACAGAACGGAGGTCACGGCTGGTCTGAGCAAAGCTTTCCCTCAGTGCCTTTTGGGGCCTCCGGACTCCTCCAAAATTCACACTGATGACGCTTCTGCCCCTGGTTCCACAGAGAGTTTGTGAACAGTCCCTGTGCCGTGTCCTCCACACTTG
The DNA here is from genome assembly GCA_017311185.1 of Proteles cristata cristata. NCBI lineage: Eukaryota > Metazoa > Chordata > Mammalia > Carnivora > Hyaenidae > Proteles > Proteles cristata. The sequence goes on along the minus strand of JAESUZ010004790.1, from coordinate 166,905 downwards.
TCCCCACTCCGACAGAGACCCGGGCTCTCTCCCTCCCTCCAGTCACCTCAGAAAGCGGCTCATTTCTGGGCCGTCATACTGCCTGTAGACCCGGAAGGAGCTGGACCGCGTGTCACCTTCACATGTGTCCTACGGAGGCAGAGAGGATGCACATATCAACCTGCAGCTGCTCTTCTCCTCTTCACACCTGTTGTCACACGTGTTCCCCCACACGGCTCGCGTGCCCACGCGTGTTCCCCCACACGGCTCGCGTGCCCACGCGTGTTCCCCCACACGGCTCGCGTGCCCACGCGTGTTCCCCCACACGGCTCGCGTGCCCACGCGTGTTCCCCCACACGGCTCGCGTGCCCACGCGTGTTCCCCCACACGGCTCGCGTGCCCACGCGTGTTCCCCCACACGGCTCGCGTGCCCACGCGTGTTCCCCCACACGGCTCGCGTGCCCACGCGTGTTCCCCCACACGGCTCGCGTGCCCACGCGTGTTCCCCCACACGGCTCGCGTGCCCACGCGTGTTCCCCCACACGGCTCGCGTGCCCACGCGTGTTCCCCCACATGGCTTGCGTGCCCACGCGTGTTCCCCCACACGGCTCGCGTGCCCACGCGTGTTCCCCCACACGGCTCGCGTGCCCACGCGTGTTCCCCCACACGGCTCGCGTGCCCACGCGTGTTCCCCCACACGGCTCGCGTGCCCACGCGTGTTCCCCCACACGGCTCGCGTGCCCACGCGTGTTCCCCCACACGGCTCGCGTGCCCACGCGTGTTCCCCCACACGGCTCGCGTGCCCACGCGTGTTCCCCCACACGGCTCGCGTGCCCACGCGTGTTCCCCCACATGGCTTGCGTGTCCATGTGTGTTCCCCAGCATGGCTCGGGTGTTCAATTCACACATCTATGCTTGTGTATCAAACACCACAAAGCGTGTGAATACCTCTCCCCTGGACGACTGAAGAGCAGTACTTTTAGCCTGCATGTTCAGCCCGGAAGTTTTTAATTCTTCCTTCAAGTTAAAACTACATGTGATTTCTCCTCTGTCAAAACTGCAGCAGCTGTCCGCTGGCTTCGGGTGTTCTCCCCCGGTGCCGCTGTGCCATGGCAGCCACAGTAACACCCCGTCTCGTTGCACACAGGAGACCTTCGTTTCTCCCGGCTCTGGAGGCTGGACGTCTGAGGCCCGGCCTCTGGCAGACCCCGTGTCCGGTGACAGCCTCTTCCTGGTTGGTGCACGGCATCTTCCCGCCATGTCCTCACATCAGGGACAGCAGAGACAAAACATGCCTTCTTCTATGGACACTAGTCCCATCAGGCAGGGTCCACCCTCATGACCTCACCCCCTGCCCCAGAGGCCCTGCCCCCCAACACCACCACCCTGGGGCGTAGGCGTCACGCACAGCCCCTGGGAGGACACAGGTGTTGGGTCTGAGCACACGTCTCTGGCCACACCTCTTCCTCCTGACCCCTGATGGCCGTCACGTCGTTGCCTGGGCGGACCTCGGGGGGACATCATCTCACGCTGACAACACCTTCTGGAAACAGGTACAAAAATCCTATTTTATGGAAGGGAGAACTGAAACCCTAAGAGGTTAATTGATTTTTCTCCAGGATAATCTCAGGTATTTGTAGAGACAGAGCAACCATGCTGTCTCAGCTTCTAATATAAAGCGTGTCCTCTGTGCTATTCAGATCTTCACGCAGCGCTCGGAGAAGGATCCTACTCACCTGTGCACCCAAACGTACCTAATTTAATCCCGCCGTTAAGATGCCCTAAGTCGGGCATACAAAATTACAACTAACTCTACCCACCAGCTTTAAGTACTTGGAAGTTCCATTCCTGTTTTACAAGTAAGTGATTAAACAATCAATTTTCAAATATTTCCTTAATGAAGTCATAAGCTTCAAGAGACTAAGTGCTACAATTAAATTAAGGAGAAGAATGGGATGGAACACAGACAGTCGGCGCTCCCGGCCATAAGTCAAGTGCTCAGGGAGGAGCGCCAGGCTGTGAAAAGGAACACAGGAGAAGCCAGGCTCCCAGGACCCGCCAGGAGCCACGCCCTGAAGAGGCTATGTACCAACCACGCGTGTACTAACATCCCACCCTCACGAGAACATTGCGAGAGAGACAGAAATTACTTTTTTTAACAAATGCACAAATTCTTGCTCAGAGAGTACAAGTGACTTACCCTCCCTAAGTAGCACAGCTGTTGGGGGGCAGAGAGGTGCGTGCACTCTGCTCCCCTGCCGGGCGCCTCCTTTGCCCAGGAGTGAAGTGGGGAGATTCACACCCATACCCACCTTGCAAAGTGCTGTGCAAGGGGGAGGCTGTGTGCAAGCCCAGGACGAGCGGCCGCCACCACCGGGCCACATGCAGAGCCCTGTCCTGATCCCCCAACAACCGCCCACGCAAGAAGAGTAAAAGTATTAAGTGACAATAACATTCACGTTCCAGGAATGGGGACACACAGGCTCAGAGAGATGGAGCAAGTGGCCCAAGGAACGAGGAATTCTGCCCAGAGAGTGGGGGAGCGGGGACGCCTCACTGTCGCACTCCCATCCTGTCCACGGAGCATTCCGTCCCTTTGCCCTTCCCCTCCCCTGGCCCGAAAGCCAGCCGTGTGGCCCCATGTGCCGCTGACGTCAGTCCTCACAAGTCCCGGGGGTGTCCAGGGACGCAGAGCGTCGCTGCAGGAGCGCGGACCACAGGACGGGGTGTCGCGCGGCTTGACTGCGTGCCGCCGTGTCCAGCAGGAGGCCGGTGGGGTGCTGGCCTGCTCGGCCCGCGTGCCGGGCGGCCCACGGCAGCTGTGCCCGCGGTGGTTAGCTCCCTCCGTCTCACGCGCTCCTGACGCAGCCCGCCCGGCCCGGGGGTCCCGCCTCGGTGTGCCGCGGCCCCCGTCCTGCCGGAGCCGCTACGCGGCTAACCCAGGACCGGCCGGAGCCGTCGTGCGTGGGAGTGGGAGCGGGGATGTGGTCTGGACAGGACACGGGGGAGTGTCGTGTGCTCAGGAAGGTGGCAGTAATGGCCGTGAGGCCGCAGCGGTTCGGAGCGGGGGCTTTGGCTGCCCCCGCCCCCTGAGAAGTGGAGACGGGCCTTGGTCTGGGGCATGTTTTCCGCTCGGTCTGTGGTTCCCTCGAGGAGGAGCTGGAACTCGTTTGTGCCCAGCGTCCTGGCGCGTGTCTGTCCCACACAAGTCCCCAGGCCGGGTCATGTGCCCGCGGTGCCGTGACGCCTCTGTCTCGCCCGCGGCTTGAAGCGCCGTCGGCCCACCGTGCTCGTGTCCGTGTCTGCCACCGTCCATCCGGCTCCCGTGGGCGTGCTCGTGAGCGTCTCTCGGGCCCATGGACAAGGTCAGAGTCCTCTTTGTTACTCTCGTGAGTAGCGAGCGCCTTCTCCAGACGCAGCTGCTGATTCCTGCGCTTCGTGAAAATTCATGTTGTCAGCCGGCTAGCGAGGGGCCAGCCAACGCGGGCACTGTTGTCGCCTGGGCCCACAGAGAAGCCACTGGGTGCAAGTGCCTGGTTTTCTGCTTCTGGTCCTGTTTCTCAGCTCAGCCTCAGGTAGCGCGTGGCCGCCTCTCCCGGGGCCACAGCGGGAGCCTGGGGTCTGAAATGGAGACATGACCACGCTAACACAGAGGAAGCACGGGGCGCCTTGGTGGCTTAGTCGGTTGAGCGTCCGACTTTCGCTTGGGTCATGATCTCGCGGTTTGTGGGTTCGAGCCCCGCGTCGGGCTCTGTGCTGACTGCCAGCTCAGAGCCTGGAGCCTGTTTCAGTCTGTGACTCCCTCTCTCTCTGACCCTCCCTCCCCTCCTCACACTGTCTCTCTCTCTCTCCTAGAAATAAATAAAATAAAAAAACATTAAAAAAAAAAAAAGAAAGAAATAACACAGAGGAAGCTTGAAATCTCGACTGAAACCTGATACCAGCACGTGAGCCCCACAGGGCGGTGTCGAGTCAGGGTGCCCCCCGGGTCACACAGCTGAGATGTTAGGAAACCTCCTCACACAGGAGAGAAGCCCCCAGTGTCCTCTGCTGGCCCAGAAAGGGTTCAGGGGTCGGGGGGGCGCTCCTGCTGGGTCAGGGCCGAAAGGGGAAAAGCTAACCCAGAGAATCTCAGTAATCCAGATATTATACAATTACATGATTTCAATCTCGTTAGCTTAATTTAGCTTCGTGGGAAGTTACTTCATAGTTATGAGAAAGCTGTAGAAAGAGCCTATTTTGAGAATTTTGCTAGTATGCTTGCTTAAAAGTCAACCCCACCGTTTATTTGACTTTTCTGGTAGTTTCTGTGACATTAATTGGGGACAGTATAATACAAAATCGAACGAACATTCTTTGTTGTTTCCATAACATAAAAAGAAAATGCAGAATCACAGAATTAGCAACAGTTAATTTCTCTGAGCTCAACTCCTGTGTAACAAGCAGAGATTAAAATGCTGTTACTGGGGCGCCTGGGTGGCTCAGTCAGTTAAGTGCGCAACTTTGGCTCAGGTCATGACTTCACGATTTGTGGGTTCGAGCCCTGCGTCAGGCTCTACTGACAGCTCAGAGCCTGGAGCCTGCTTCAGATTCTGTGTCTCCCTCTCTCTGACCCTCCCCTGCTCACGCTGTGTGTGTCTGTCTTTCAGAAATAAATAAAAAACATTTTAAAAAATAAAGTAAAATGCTGTTACAATGTCAAACTTAAAAATTAAAGAGACCATCTGCATAATTTCCTTAATATTGAAGGCATCGATGGTCCAACAAATGTTAAAAATCCCTTTTGATTTTGATACCATTAAGAGATTGTCACAGGGGGAAAAAGTACAACTTAAATTTCCATGGAAATAAATAAAACTGGTTGGCTTTACGTCCCGTGTGGCTTTGCATGAGTGGAGTCCTCCTAGCCCGACAGGAAGGACTGAAGTGAGAGTTCGTGGAGGTGACCTGGAAACAGTCTCAGGAAAATACTGTTAGCCACTATTATCACCATGAAAACTGGCCTCAAAAACCACTGGAGGAAAACCATGAATTTTCTGTAACAGCTTTTGTTAGAGGAGTTACCCTCTGTTTTGAAAGACTAAGCACACACATGCTTCTTTCTTTGAGATGTTAGAAAGCGAACATTAGGGGCGCCTGGGTGGCTTAGTCGGTTAAGCGTCCGACTTTGGCTCAGGTCATGATCTCATGGCTCTGGAGTTCAAACCCATGTCAGGTTCTGCGCTGACAGCTCAGAGCCTGGAGCCTGTTTCAGTTCAGACTCCCTCTCTCTGACCCTCCCCCTGCTCACTCTGTCTCTCTCTCTCTCCTAGAAATAAATAAAACATTAAAAAAAAAAAAAAGAAAGCGAACGTTAAAAGGAGGACATGAAGAAAAATAATGAGAACAGTAGACAGGAATACTGATTTCCCAAAATACTTTTTTTTTTTTCAAGACAATTTAGCTTGTTGGAGGAAAAAGATTTTCTAGAAATATTTCTGGTCCTACTGCCCGCCCCCCACCCCACCCCCCAGCAAATGAAAGTAGGTATCCAATGCACCATCCAGAAGCTGGCATCTGGTCTACCTGACACTTGTACTCAGGCGCGTGATTCAGCTGGTACCATCAAGTGAGCAGAAAAACCGGCGGCTGTTGAGCCCAAGTAGAAAGTATAATGACAAAATGTCTCTGCAGAGCACGAGCCATTCATTGCCTTAGCTGTGGCGATGACTGATGGGAGGTGTGTACACATGAATTTTCATGGCCGGGTCTTCCGTGGGCTGAGCTGAGGCACAAGAAACCATGTGAAACCCACCTGCTCTTTACAGCCCGTGCTCCCCGGCAGACCCCTCCTCAGTTTAAAGCAGAGTCCCACTCCCTGGCGTCCCCTGTCTTTCTCCCACTGGGCTCTAGAAAACACTTCGGGGAGTATTTTACAATTAACACGTGGTGTGCAGTTCACCCTGCACGGGAGCGGGGCAGGACCTTGATTGATGTGCACTACACACTAACCGTGCCTCAGGACATCAGTACGGAGCAGCCTCCGAGGTGGGCTACAAATAAATTAGGCAGTAGGAAACTAAAACTTAAAATTAGAAGTAAAATCCATGGCTGGAGTCATTCATCATCATGACATTGAAATTGTGCTACAATCTGGGGACATGTGGGGGGGGCTGACGGGCTCCATGACCTCAGGTGCTACGTATTTTAAAGACGGCACACAACAAAGAAGGGAGGGGAGAGTGATGGACAAAGCCCAGTGTTGGAGACAAGGTCTCGGAGTGCCAGAGGTCTGAGACCGCATGTTGGCCATGGAAGAAACAGGACTAAAACTGCAGATCAAACGACCGGCCCTCAGCCGCTCAGCTAACAAGTGGCCTGTTTCTCCCTGGACACTCGGTCGATTGCCTTCATCAGTGGTTGCAAACTCCGAGCTTGTTGGTCAAATAAATGTGCGACAGGGACGAGGGGAATTGGAGAGTGGATAGGTTGCCTCGAGCTGTTAAAAAGTGTGAAAACGTTCCGTGGCCAGAGTGCAGAGGTGATGCTCACCTGGGGCCAGGTGTGCGAGCCCGGCCTCCCTGTGCACTGCCTAGTCCACAGAGGGGGGAGAGGGCCAGCGGCCATGGGCAGGGGGCAGGCCGCAGGCGAGTCTCCACCCTCGTGAAGCGGGCAGTCTACTCGGAGAACGGCAGAGGGGGGCGCAAGGCGGGGGTCCTGCAGGATGCAGAGTCGAGAACGAGGGAGAGAAGAGAGAAAATATCTGACCAGCCAGGGCCACACGGTCACCCCTGTCGGGCAAGTGGGCTCAGGGTGACCGGAACGTCTGCGTCTCTGCTCAGGCAGGGCACGTCAGGGGACACTGAGGTCATCCAGGTCCCTGCGTGCAGACGTGGCCCAGGGCAGGAGCCAGAAACACATTGCAACACATTCTTTGGGTCATCGTCTTTTATGTTATCAGGCGGCCAGCTCACGGTGCTGCACAGAGAACAGTGTTTAACTTGCGTTGCTCACAAACTGGTGGCCACGTGTGTGTCTGTGAAAGTCCTTGCTGGAGAGTGGATTCGAATGCGTGGTACGTGTGCTCTACAAGTCTGCACGCCTATAGCCAGGTAGACAGGGCCGCAAGCACGCGTAAAGCAGAGCGAGGCTACCTGTGACGTACAAGCACACGCACATGTGGGGAGGATGTACATGCAAGGTCAAGTCCTTTACATCTCCTACAGAAACAACTTCTGAAATCTATTTTCACAAACTTTATGCACTTTTCCTAGAGGACTGAGAAAGACTCTTCCCACTGCCTTTCTTCTCTCCAGGGAGGATGCTTCTTAGCCCTTAGAGAGTCCCCAACACAGCAAGCGGCCTGGGGCAGACAGCTCTTCCGGGTGAACGGAAAGGGTTAATTCTAGCAGGAGTATTTATCCAAATCTGTAACTACCGTCTTTTCTAATTTTTTATCCAAATAGCATGAACACAGATATGGTGAGATTAATAGAAAGTGCCAAGGAGTAAGAAATATAAGGATTCCTGCATAATGTCTTTAGAAAAAAATTCTCCTTGAAAGAGAATAGAGTCAATAATAAATCAAGATGCTTCAGAGTTACATGAAGCAGATGAATTTTCATCATAGAAAATAAGACCTTTTTATTTAAATGAAATCATTCATTTAGAGCAAAAATGTAAAACTTGAAATGGCGGTTAAGGTAGCTTCTCCCCAAGGGAAATTCAGATGCATCCGCGTGCATTAACATATTTTAATGTTCTATTCCCTAAAAGCTTTGGAAGGTGGAGATTTTTAGAAAACAAAAATTAAGTGTTCACAATGTAAATGCTTTTTTATTGTTATAAAGGTGTTTATATTACTACAAAGTATTATATGAAGAATGGCCCCATTTCAGTCCTAACATTGCCACACGTTATGTTTCTGTAATATCAAAGGCGCTTGTGAATGAAAGCCCAGGCATAAGTGACTTTTAAGCCACCACCATTACCAGCTTTTGAGCACAAGAAATAAATGTGATTGCTAAAAATCAGCAGAGTTCCTTTAAAACAAAAAGTGATCTGGGCCAATTACAAAAGGGATAAAAAAAATAGCTGTTAGGAAATTATAGGTTTCTTTCAAGATGAGTCTCTATATTGCAAAATTCTAGAATATGAACAGACAGTTGATAAATGTAAATGGTTTCTAAGGCGCAGCTGTATATGAAAGTGTTCCTTGTTCTGTGCAGACACACAGGCGTGTACACACACACACACACACACACACACACACGAGGGCCTTCTAAGAGTTGTTTTTATTATAGAATGAAGTCATATTACCGAAAGTGATTTATTGGGGTCTGAACCTAAAATACCCCCCTGACTTCTCCAGTTTGTATATCATTTCATTCTCAGCTAACATTTGTTTGGTTAATAAGACCAACGTTATCCCGGGGAAGGTGGTCTTTGTCGTCAGCAGCACAGCTGAGTGCTCTCATTATCAAAACTATTCTTGCCCCTTCCTTTGAAAAGGTTTTCTTTCTAAAACATTCCTGCACATTCTACTGAATCCCCTGTTGTGAACAATGTATAGACTAGACCCTTCTCTGAAGCCTGACCTCGTGGTGCATCCGCCATCCTACTCAGGTCGGGACCTGGGGGCAGGAGGGTCCCCGAGTGACAGGTGCCTGTGCCCGAGACACGGCGGTGCACCAGTTGTGCACGCTGGGGCCATCTGGCCCATGAAGTGCCAGGCGGTGATGCAGCCCAGATTACGAGAAACAGGCGCACCCAGGCATCCTCCGGGCACCCAGGGGGACGGCGCGGGAGCCGAAGGAAACTGTCTCCATAGTTAAACAGCCCTAATTTTCACAGAGTAGGGATCATATCATCCTCAACTAGCTTTCTCCTCCAGAACGAACCTGAGAGGATTAAAGCTTCAGAAACCTCCTCGGATGAGTTGCATACAAAGGCAACGATTAGACGCCAGCTCTCGCGCCCAGACAGCACCATCCCCCCAGAGCGTCTGCCCTGCCCGTGCTGTCCGTCCTGCTGGCTGTCCCTGGCTCAGGACACCACGGCCCAGGGACCCCGCCCACTAGAGGCACCCCACCAGGGTGGGCGCCGTGGCCCCACTCTGTGCTCTCAGGCCTCCAGATGAGCCCCAGGCGCGTGCGGTGTGGTCCCCATGGCAGTACTGACACTGACACTGACACTGGGCCATAAGCCCAAGCAGGCGGAGTGTCTGGCTCGCCCGCAAATCACCAGCCAGAGTGAGCCCTGGCAGGGAGCAAGCCGGTGGTGAACATTTGCTGCATCTTATTCAGTTAAACAGGTATAAACAGCAACAAGTAAAAAACATGCTAATTATATTTACAGGGGAATTTCTGGTACCGGTCTCTGCTGACATCGCCTGCTTTTATGTCACCTTAAATTCCCTCCCATTATCACCTTACTCTGCGTTTGATGGCTTCATCCAAAATGCATGCTCCTTACCTAACATCTCAATATCAGTGTTTTCTTTCTGAGCACAAAAATACCAGTGCGTAACTCTGAGGGGCCACACTGCCCTTCCCTACCGGATACGCGCTGGCTGCGGTTGCAGTGGAGACCGTCGTTAACAGCGTGACAGCCATGTTACAGTGTCAGGTAGACCACGGCTGGTCCATCCAAAGGGAAGTTCCGTTCAGGTTTACAAATGCACCCCAGACCTGTTGACAGAGGTGTTACAGCCCTCCAGGAGTCCTGAAGATTCCCAGACGTTCTGTGCCCGTGAGGGAGCAGCCCAGGCCCGCCCTCTGGATGCTCTCCATGGCGTTCCAGCTCTGGTCTCCTTCTGAAACTGTCCCCGTCCACGCGATGGGCCACACGAACGCCACTGCTCGGCGGCAGGACCGTGCTTGGGAAGAGGCACCGTTGTGTGCAACGGGACCTATCTGGGTTAAGACCCCCGCCCCACCCCTTACCTACCTGGTGACCTGCTCACATGACCCCGCCTCTCAGCCTCGGTTTCCATGTCTGTGAGACAGGAGTAAACTTTTCGTCCACACGGCTGGTCGTAGGAGTCACTGAGACCTGGAAGCGGTGGTGATCTGGGCACTCCTACCCACTTCCCTGGTCACATTCCTTCCTCTTCTTCCTCTCAGATTCCCTTCAGTAAATCACAAACCGTACGGTCCCCCGCTGGGCTCGTTCTCGTAACATCGGACATTCAAGCCTTGAGTTACCCTCTGCAAAACCTTCTGGGGGACACATGGGGTATGTCAGCTCCACGTAACTCAAGTGGCCTCAAGTCACAGGAAGTTGTGACCCCGGTTCATTTTATGTCTGCTCTTTCCCGATGCTGGCCTTTCTCTTGAACAACTCCTTTTATTATCCCCTCTTCATTTTATTCCTGCTTGGATTATGATAATTGCCGTTCTCAAAGCTTACCTCAGAGTTGAAATGCCAACCTGAATTATTTATGGATGTGATGGAAAATAAGACATTTTTTAAAGTTGGGCTGAGTTAGGAAGCAGAGGACTTTTGGGGTTTGGGTTTTTGGGTTTTGTTTTTTTTCTTTTTTGGTTCATCTGCTTATTTTTCTCTTTAAGTATGTCTATGGGGCAGGTTCAACCTCTACCTAGGACCACCTTTCAAATGAGTTGTTTACTCAAACATTCATTCATTTCAGAGGTTTTCAGGGAAACCCTGCCGCTGCCTGAGGTTCTGGTATGTGACCGCGAGCATGCAGACCCGTCCTGGCTGTGGGGCATCCACACGGTCAGTTCCAGCCTTCCTGCCCAACATGACGGACTCAGAAAAGACAGCCACCAATGATAAAGTGGGACAAAGGAGAAAACAGAACCCTTAGGACCCCCTCATTCACTCTTTGAATAAACATCTGTTAGACCTATACCACAAGCGAGATTACATTGCCAAACAAAGAAAATAAGTAACAGTGTCAAACTTCATTCAAGAGATCTGGAACCCCATGACTTGGGACGTTTCATTTGGTAAAGCAAGTGAGCATCCTGGGTTAAAAACACTAATGAAAAAATATTCTTAGCAAAACTATAAAGGTAAATATCACCGTAATTAGCTAAGACTTCGTAAAAAGGGAAACTTGGAATTTTGTAAAAACGTAGAGAATTGGGGGCAGGTGCTTTGTTCTTACCTCTTTTTCTTTCTGCTCTAACTACCTATGTCAACTGCTCCCATCAGCTCCCATTTGTCAATGACAAAGACATTTCTAAGCTAACCAAAATCAACTTTGATATCCCAGAGCAAATTCTGAATAGGTCATAATTTAAATAAGTCAAACTAACAGTTTGGTTTCTATCATCCAAAGGTATCCATCCATTTGTTCATTTATTCATTCATTCAATAGCGATGTGTTTCCCACGAGCTATCAGGCATCATGTTGGGGACACACAGTAAATTGTGCGGTTTACAGGATTCTGAGAAAGAAACCTCAAAGAAACGACCCCATCAACAAATACAGTGTCGTGAACTACGACATCTGCCGTGTGGGAAAAGAGAAGGGCTGAGGGCTTCCCAGGCGTGTGCCTGATGCGTCTGAGGTACTGACTTGGGGAGGATTTCCAATTACCAGTTGATTTCTTCTCCTGGCTAGAAGACCACAGGCTTAGCTACTCCACTTTGGCTGGGCTTCTGTACCTTGTAGTTTTCTAGAAACCCTCGTTTCTAACTTGCCGGACTTGTGAGCATAAAGTGGTTCCTAGTACCCTACTACTGCTCTTTTCTTGGCTACAGATCCGTACCATGCGCCTGGGATCGTGTCTTTCTCAGTCTAGCAAGAGGTTTATCAGTTTTGCAGATATTTTTTGAAGAACCAGCTTTATTTCACCTATTGTCTTTGTTTTCCTGTTTCTAACTGCATTGATTTCTCCTCTTTATTATATCCTTCCTTCTGCTTGCTGTGAGTTGATTTTTCTCTTCCTTTTCTAGTTTCTTAGGATAGGAACATGACTATTGATTTGAGAACTTTCTTCATTTCTAATGTAAGCATTTAGGGCTATAAAGTTCCGTGTTCACACAGCTTTGGCTGCACCCTATGCATTTTCATTTCCTTTAAGACCTCCTCTCTGATGCACAGATTGTTGAGAAGCATGCTACTTAATTTCCAAGTATCTGGAGACATTCCTATTGTTATTGATGTATGTTACTGATCTCTGGTTTAATTTCACTATGGTTGGAAAATACACCTGATATGATCTTGATTCTTTGTGATCTGTTGAGATTTGTTTTATTGCCCAGTGCAAGGTCTGCATGGTGACTGTTCCATCTTGGAAAGTGTGTGAGTTCTGTGCTGCTGCGTGAGATCTTCTGTAAATGTCGCTTAGCCCCTGCTGGCTAATGGTGTGGTTCAGCTCCCTAGGGCCTTGGTGGCCTTCAGTTGTGTGGTCTGATAGCTGGGAGCAGGATGTGAAGTCTCCAGCTAGCATGCAGTATTTGTCTATTTCTCATCTCAGGTCTCTCAGTTTTTGCTCCATGTATTTTGATGCTTTGCTATTTGATGCACACACAATTAGGACTGTTACGTCTTCCCAAAAGATTGATCCTGTCATTATTATGTATTTCCCTCTTTAGCAATTTTCTTTGCTATAAGGTCTACTTTATCTGATCTTAAATGGCCATTCCTGATACTTTAATTCAGAGTGACATGGTGTATATTTTCCTAACCTCTACTTTCAACCTACCTAAGTCATTGTAATTTAAGTGAGTTTCTTGAAAACAACATATTGTTGGATCATGGTTTTTTGTTTCTTTTTTTTATTCACTCTGTCAATCTCTGTCACTTAGGTGGTATTTTGGACAATTCACATGTAAGGTAATTGCTGATATGTTGGGGCTTAAGTCTGCCCTTTTATCAGGCTGCATGTCTGTAGAGCAGGAATACAGCAAGGCACGCAAACAGCTACTGCTCAGTGTCATGAAATGCAGCCATAGCAAATCATCATAACAACATAAAACCAAACTCCTCTGACTACACACACACACACACAGCTGATCTTGTGAGACAGAGCTCAGGCTTCCCTGGCAAATATCGGACATCTGATTGCCTGTTGAAGAAATGGTGAGCTCTGGACATAAGAGCAGTCTTCCCTCCTAGAAGAGATCACACATGAGGATTCGGGATACCCTCCATGTTAAAGTGGGGCAGAGCAGAAGAAGAGACTTTGGGTTCAAGTGACCTGGTTTTTTTCTCCCAATGGATCACTTCTTAGCTGACTAATACTTAACAAATGACTCCCTGGGTGTCTGTTTTCTCATCTGTGAAGTGGGGATAAGAATACCTTCCTCACTGGGTTGCTGAGAGGACTTATTCAATCACCGGGAACTCTTACAATTATCCCCTGTGTGGATGTCCCCATATGGAAGAGTGAGTGAGTGGCTACAGGGACCAGGAGCCAGAGGCGGAGCCAGCAGCATGGGCCTCTCTTGAGACAGCCAGGGTTTGAGGACAGAAATCACTGGAGGACCGACCAGCGTTCTGGCTCTTTCTTTGGTGCCTTGCTTGCTGGCCACCTCTGTATTTTGTCCAACACAATACCACCTACCTAAAATTCTGCCCTGGTCTGATGGCAAAATCAGGGTGTAAAGGGTACAAATGGTTGCACTGTGGGCATATGACAGTCGACCAAGACCAACCTGTCCGCACAGCCAGCCTCGCCCCAGCTCCCTTCACTGCAGACCCTGCCCCTGAGCTCTGTGGATCACACACAACAACCTCTGCCCCCCGCCTCCCCCCCGGGTGTAGGTCGGAGCTAAGCTCCTCTCCTTCCACCCTACGAAGGGTGTGCAAGAACAACTGGCAGACTCCTAGGGTTCAGGGGGACATAAAAGGGCCTTGATCTTCATCCTCACCTGTAGAAATGAATGTGCGTGCCTACCGATTTTATCTGACTCATCACGTAGGACAGGTTTTTCTGGCAAAGGAAAATAACATGAAAAAGGAAAAGGAAAGGATTACAAAGGCTGATGCCCTGAAGGATGGTAGATTTTTCTTGTTTGTTTTCCTGCTGTGAAATACCTCATTCATTTAAAGATGACAGAACCTTCCATTTCAAAGAACCATGTGGCCCTCGCTCAATGACGCCTGCACCCGCGAGGCACGTCATCCCGAGGGCAGCACGGTGTCTGCTGCACTGTGTGGCCTCCTACATGGACCCCAGAGCCCAGAATACCACGTTTTAAACCACCACCTCTTTTACCCTTCAGACCTTAATTCCCATTCTCTAGATCAGTTCTGTTTCGTCACTTCAGATCAGATATAAAACATAAACACAGCGCTCTGAGAAGCCAGCACAGCGCAAGACGACCTGCCTGAACAGCAGAAGGGAGCAATGCACCGGCTTCAGGTTTCCCAAGTAACGTGCTCTGGGGATGCACCTATACCCAGTCTGCCCCCTGCTGGGCTGGCCCTCCTCCCCTGCACAGCTTTCTCTGGGGCTGCCGCTGGAAGACTTCAGCTTGGGCAAGAGTCCGTATGTGCACGTCTGTTCCATCACACGCCCATGACGTGTCCATGGAGATTAAAATATATCCAACTCGGCCATGTAATTCACATTATAAACTTAACACTGACAAGTGGGGAAGTAAGAGAAAGGCAAGAGTTGAAAGGTCACCAAGTCAGAGCAAAGCTAGTTTTCACTGGTTGGCAACTTATGAGACCTCAGAAGATTAGCAAAGGAAGGCTGTCTTCTCATAGACCCTGGTCATTCTCTACAAGACACAAAGGAGAATGAGCATAGTATTGTCTACCTCTTTACTCCACAGAGATCTTAGAAAGGGGTCAATGGACTGGAACCTATAAAGAAATCTGCAGAACAGTGAAAGGCAGCACATTAGTTATAACAGATTAGCATGTTTCATATGTTGCTCCAAAGATACACATTTAAATTAATTCAATCCAAATAACATTAATTGAACATCTATTGTGGTCCAGGACAAAGCATAGTCTCTGCCCTGAGAAGATTAAAACTTATTCAGGGAGACGGAAATTTGAACAAACGAATGCCATCAGGCATAATAATGTCCTGAGAAATGAGGTGAATGTGGTAAAGCGAAGACAAAGCAGGGGCGCCATGACCAGATGACACCATCATGAAATCAAATGATGCAACACACTGAAATCTCAATTCTTGTTTCTGCAAACCAAGACAGAGTGTGGAATGTCAGGTTTCCTTTGACCAGAAAGCCTTAAAATCCCAAGGACCAAGATGGAGGCCCCATTCCCCTTGGAGCCTGAGCCCTTCTATTGTTTTTCCAACTGGCAACGAGGGTTGAACGGACACAAGCATGTGCACACCAACACAGGGACAAACTGATTCATCCTCCTGTTACAGTGATTAGCTTTCTTCATGCAGCTGCTAAGTGCCTTTGGAGAGGTGAGGTTACAATTTCAGCTTTAAAACTATCACAGTTGATGTTACTTAGAACAGCTGGTGGTTTCCACCGCTCACTCCCGGGTGGCCACAGTTGCAATTTGTGGCTAGCCTTGTCTTCAAACATCTCGGGGCAACCGAAATACGACAGGATGACAGATCGTCCTCTCAATGGATACTGACAAACAAATTAGTGCAAAGATGCTTTTCGTAGCAGACCAGATGTGTTGAGTTCTATCATACGGAACAAGCAATGAGAAACTGTCCATGCCCCATCTGTGCCTTTTATTTTTTATTTATCTCTCTCTCTTTTCTCAGTCTCCCAACACACTATCATGAAATACAAAGCGCTGAGTTTACATGTGCACCAAATGAACACATTGAGAAGCTGGCTTCATTGCCATGTCTGAAACTTTCCCAAGGTTTAATCCAGGAAAATTAGACCCACCTTTGGCAGAATTCTTCGGTGGCGTGTGAAAGCCATTTGTAAACACGCTGCTTGAAGATGGGGCTTTGTCATGAGGCACTAGCACCAGGAAGAGTCTGCAGAGGGCTCTGCCTCTTGTGAGACCCCCAACCACGGCTCTCACAGGGACTCCCACGGGGGACATGGAGTGTTTCTTCTCACCACTGACAGGCAAATAGTGTCCACCAGACTAGGAGGTCGTTAGCGAGTTAGCCCTGGGCCCCTCTAGCTCCCCAAGTCATGTGAAATATTTTAATATTCTCCTACGTTTCTCAGTTAAGATCAATCAACAAAGTCTGTGAGGACCTACTGTTCACTTGGAACTCCCCCAGGCACTAGGGAAAATGTGAAGATAGGTCAAGAATAGTTACCCCCCCACCCCCAGAAGCTTAGCATCACCGTAAGTGCAACCAACGCACGTGGTGAATGCCTGCCTGTGCAAAATGTCACATGAGGCTGGCCTGAGGCTTGAGACCATGAATGTTTCAGGGGTGAGGAGGGTGGAGAAGTCTCCAGGGCTCACAGAAGGAGAGTCCTCAGAGCAGATGCAGGAGTTGAACTCGGTTTTTGGGGAGGAGTGTGATTCAGGTTAGTGGGGGAAACAAGGACAGCAGTAATTCTAGGAGGTGAGGAGGTCAGTGATGGGAGCACTCGCATGAAGCCGGGCGCGTGGATCTGTGCAGCACTGGGGGGCCATGCAGCAGTTGGGGCCCGTGTGAGGGCAGAGCTGGGGGGGGTGAGCGAGAGCTGGGTGATGGGGGCCTCCGGCAGTGGAGACAGCAGGGATTCTGAGCAGAGAGGGCTCCTCCCACCGTGCCCCTCACTGGCTGGGGTTCACACTGTGGAAGTCAGAGCACCTCTGTAAGGCTCTGTAAAACGGGGACTGTTTACCCCGCCCACTCGTAGGACTGTTCAGTGACCAGGCTGCTTAGCTATAATGCCAGAAAGGTGCGTGTGCTCATTGCCATGCCGCAAGGGGCCATTTTGAGAGAGACTCCACTGTTCTCCATCTGCACAGGGGATTTGGGGAGAGGGAGTAAACAACAGGCGGAGTTTGGTGTCTGGCCCTAGAAAGCATATGATGCCTTTCATACCACAAGTACCACCTCAATCCAAGTGCCTTTACGCAAGCCCAGCGGGCCCTTCCGGTCTGCAGAACTGCATCGCCTGTTGTTTGGTTCACATGAATAGACGAGTGGTGATCGTTACTGCAGTTCTTGGGAGCCTGCTGGTCAGCTTTCACCAAGTAGCTGGTAAATTATGTCAACTCTTTGGAGATATAGCATTAGTGGCTTGCAGGTGTCGTGGCTCCCAGGTGACTGACTCAAGACCACGGGGCATGAGCCCTACTTGGAAGGTATTTGCTTCTTTGTCAGTGTTATTAGCACAGTGGGGGATGCTGCTGGCCCCTGCCCTGACGGCCACCCGCAGGTCAGGTGCACACCGCTGCCCTGGCAGTTCTGCTCGCGCCTCAGGCTTGAGGTCCTGCCTGATGCATTAGCTGCTCGTGGGCCATGGAAGAGCTGGCCATGGCTCCTCCCCTCTCGTGAGCACTCCCTCAACCCCAGGATGACAGTCTTTGTGAGTAATTTACGGTAAAAGAGCAGCTACAGCTGCTGACCCTAGGGAAGAGCAGAAGCTGCGAGTCACCTTCCTGACCTGACGGATTCCACCATTCTTGCGCATACTCCCATGTCCACACTCCACTCCTTCTGTGACCTTGGGTGGCAAGTGTGGAGCTCAGGAACTGAGCCTTTGTTTCCATGGAAGGTTCCAGAGCTTTGGTGGAAGATGTTGGCTTAGCACTGGGCTTCTTGAGTGGAGGGTTCCTCGGAATAGCTGTCCGATTCAGTGGCTGCAAGCCTGAAACTCCACTATCGGAGCTCGATGCCTCAGGCCTCTTTTCCCGCCACATCCTTTCCACAGGACCGCAGAGGGAGGTGGCACACTCATGCCTAGCTCATGCCCCGCCCCGCCCTCCGCACAGACCAACAGCAGCAGGTCAAGGACAAGGTATGACTGTACACAGTGTGTCATTCCTTCCAGTCCAGGAACACTCCCTGAACCTTACCGCTCTCCCAGCGCAGCGTTCTGGCTGGGTCCGGGTTAGGTGGCGACCCCCACCCCCCGACCCCTTCCTGTCAGCGTGTCCCTGTCCTGACAGGTGACGTGGGTAGGTCTGACCGTGCAGGGATGCTACATCACGGCCACGCCTCCTTTACCCAAATGCGCCTGCTGCCGCGCCCTCCTGGCTGAGCCCCATGCATCGTAACACTTGACCCGGTCCAAGCCCGGGCATGTGCGTTCACAAGGCAGTTGTGCCCCTTTTGCTCACTGCTACATCACCAGGGCCTGGGACAGTGTCTGACCTGTAGGGGGTGACAATATGTGTTCAGCAAGAGAATAAAATTCTATAATAAAAGAGATCTTAAAGAAGACTGAGTTCAAATCCCCCCACGACCTCCTGCCACTCTCAAGGCTTTCAGACATCAGCCAATTGTCACAGGGAAGGATTCAGTGGCTTCCGTGCCATCACAAGGTGGCGACCCTGAAGCGAGCAACTGGGTCACTCGAGATGCGCTATTGCAGCTGTGCTGCGCGTGGCTAGACTTAAGATCTCCAGCCCTAACAAGCCTGCAAACCACAAGGCTTCTGAACCTGAACGGGAGACAAAGGGCACAGGGCACACGGGCAGACGGACTTGCACTGTTCTGGCTCTGAGGCTGCTGAGCCCCTGCGGCTGCTGTACCACCACCACAGAGGGCGGCTTCAGCAGCAGGGATTTTCTCCCCACGGCCCTGGACGCTGGAAAGTCCAAGGTCCAGGTGCGGGCAGATCCCATGTGAGAATCTGCCTCCTAATTCAGGGACAGCACTTCTCACTGTGTCCTCACGTGGGGGGAGAGGCGAGGGGCCCTCCAGGTCCCCTTATAAGGACGTTAATCCATCATGGGGGTGCCACCCTCATGACCTCCTCCCCTCCCAGAAGCCCCACCTCTTGACACCATCACCCTGGGGTTCAGTTTCAACATAGGCATTTGAGGAGGACACATTCAGTCCTTACCAAAAGTTTTGGCTCCCACCCCAATGTGGAAGGTTCCTTTTGTGTGGAGTAAATCACAACAGGTCCAAGGAAGTGTCCACAGGTTTCCTTTTCCACCCAGCACCCGCCCCACCCCACCCCCATGCCCTGAGCCACCACTGTCCGCCTGGAGTCTTCCCCACACTTTGACCAGAGGTGGAGGCTCTGGGAGCCCTGAGCTCCCTCTGGAGGCCAGTAGCTGCCACTGCCACCCTGGATGCCCAGCCGCACAGGAGGACAGAGGCGTCAGAGCGGGGCGGGGAGGGGGGGCGAGTTCAGAGACTACCAGGCTTCCACACACAACCCCCCATCCCTTCTCCACAGACAGACTCGCTCCAGGCACACACACAGTGTAAACCCCTGCAAGACACGGCTTCGAGGGCAGCACAGAGAGGAAGACTTTAATGCTGGTCGTTTAGGACTGCCTTCCGATTTGTCCTTGGTGGTTGGCCATGGTCAACCCCTGTTCCCCTCCGAAACTACCTTCTCCCCATCTTATCTCTCTCTTTCCAGAACCCCGTCCTGGGTGCAGAGTGATGCTCTTGCAGCAGGCTGCCCCTCACATCTGAGAGCAGGTGCACGCGCGTGCTCTCGCTCTCTCTCTCTATTTTCAAGTCAGGCTGCTCCATTTCCTCGGCCTTTTATGTTGATGCCTCTTTCTGGAAGATGAGGGCCTGCCGTCATCCATCAGGGATTTTATTCTTCATCATGAAAAACCCTAGCCCAGAGGCCAGCTTCTATTTCGTAGATAGAGTCAGGAGATCAGCCTTAACTCCCAATCTTATAAACCTCTTATAATAAAATCCCCTCAGATGTAAATGCACTGTCTCAATAATTAGATAAATATGCCCGACCACTGGTTGCCAGCCTAGTGACGGATCTAATTATATTATTTTCCGTGACTGTACTGGTCTGACGATCCCTCATCAGACATCTGTCTCTGCTACTTCTCGGCAGTCTTACACATAGCTGTCGATGTAAAAATACTTACAAAAGTAACTGCTCAAACATGAACATCTCAAGACAGGAGCTCATTAAACAAAGAAATGGTACGAGCTGTGTTGTGGGCTAGATTAGAACTCTAAGTGATATTTTCTGCAAGCAAGCAAGGTATGGGGCTTTAAATATTATTATTCACATTTAATCATGCACCAAATGCTCCTGCCTAATTGCTAAATGTTTTCTCTTGTGCTTAAATTCCATGCCACAGATTATTAAAAATTGACTTTACAATATTTATTTTACTTATCTTCTCAAGCCAGACTGGGCTTAGCCCATAGATTTTGTGAATTATTAATTTTTAAAGGCAATTTGTGCTACATTTTACACTTGGATGATATCCAGAGAGACCATGATTTCTAATCCAAAACTTGCAGAAAAGAATCACTTTGATTCATCTTTAAAGACTCTTAAAGCACAAACCCGGATTCGGAAGAGCTAGTGAATCCGTCCAACGTAACGTGAAAAGCTAACAAGCACTTAGTGAACATTTACATCCATGTGATTAATGAGGGGGACCAGCATGTTCAGTAGATGATCTGCACACTAACCCTGGGCGTATGACTCACTCGGCTACACGACACGAGCCGTGCAGAGGAACAAGGAGGGGCACTAAACCACGGAGTCAGCAGCATCCCTCAGCCACCTTCATGCACCTGCAGCCGCCGGGACTCACCGTCTGTGGAAGCCACACTATCCTCGGGGCTCCTACTTTCCCCTGACTCACCCCCTCTGCTGAGGCCAGAAAAAAACCCACATCGGTTTCCCCTAGATTTTCTCCTCAGTACATTGTGGTGAGGCTCAGCCTTCCCGCACTGAGTTCTAAATTAGAATCATGCATTAAATGGAGAGGAGATACACACGCACTTGAGATGAGGTGTCACCTTATGTTTCTGTGTGTATAAACGTGCACTGTGCTTCTGTCTTATTTCTCTTAAAACCGACTTTGTCTACATGCCCATTAACTCCATTGTCTGCTCGAGAGGCTGTGTTCAAGGTGGATCTTTCTCTTCCCTCAGCTCTTCCCTGTACTTGTCAAAAAACCACAGGTCACGTGTAACTGGTTCACGGTGTGGAGCACGTGCAATAGAAGAAAAGAATTTCCGAGAAAATTAGCAAAAATTGAGGAATAGACCTTTTTCCCTCAGAGTGTACGAACAGTACTAGAAAATAAAACTGAAACAATGCACCATTTGACAACGCCGGCGTCCCATCGGGCTTCTCAGAAGCTCCTGGAAACTCAGTATGTTACACACGTTATCCATATATTCACGTGTACACGTATTCATTTGGAAGGCTCAGTTCAGTCACAGGAATTTGGAATGCTACTGCACTTTGTAAAAACCATTCTATCAACATTTTCATCCTACAACCACCTAGGGTGCCGGGAGGGCGCGGTTCAGACCCGTCTACGTGGTTCGTCCTACAACCACCTAGGACGCGGGGAGGGCGCGGTCCAGACCCTCGTGTTGTTCCGTGGTTGCTCTTGCAGCCATGGGACTGGCATTCTTGAGTCTACACGGAGCGTGATACAGAACTCACTAAAGGCTTTAGAGTTGCTGTTGACTGCAACTTCCCTTCTTTCCCACATGGTTTCAGTTGTTTTGTTGGTATCTCGACGAGGCAACCATTGGTAGCACATCCTCCCAGCACCCCACGCATCACGGGTAGACTCTTAAGAGTATGTGCCAGTCACCACTTTAGGAACAGTAAGATAATGGTGCGAAGAACGTGCAGAATGCCTGGAAATCTCGCAACAAATGCAGATTCTTCCTGATCCCCCAATCTACACTGCACGTACCTGTCTGCACACTTCCTGGTCCCCTAGTCCTCACTGCACCCCCCTGTCCACACTCTTCCTGGTCCCCTAGTCCTCACTGCACCCCCCTGTCCACACTCTTCCTGGTCCCCTAGTCCTCACTGCACCCCCCTGTCCACACTCTTCCTGACCCTCTAGTCCACACCGCACCCCCTGTCCACCTCTTCCTGACCCTCTAGTCCACACTTCACCCCCTGTCCACACTCTTCCTGACCCTCTAGTCCACACCGCACCCCCTGTCCACACTCTTCCTGACCCTCTAGTCCACACTGCACCCCCTGTCCACACTCTTCCTGACCCTCTAGTCCACACCGCAACCCCCTGTCCACACTCTTCCTGACCCTCTAGTCCACACCACAACCCCCTGTCCACACTCTTCCTGACCCTCCACCGCAGGCCCCATCCGCACACTTCCTGACCTGTAGTCCACACCGCAGGCCCCGTCCGCACACTTCCTGACCTGTAGTCCACACCGCAGGCCCCATCCGCACACTTCCTGACCTGCAGTCCACACCGCAGGCCCCGTCCGCACACTTCCTGACCTATAGTCCACACCACAGGCCCCCGTCCGCACACTTCCTGACCTGTAGTCCACACCGCAGGCCCCCGTCCGCACACTTCCTGACCTGTAGTCCACACCACAGGCCCCGTCCGCACACTTCCTGACCTGTAGTCCACACCACAGGCCCCGTCCGCACACTTCCTGACCTGCAGTCCACACCGCAGGCCCTGTCCGCACACTTCCTGCCCCCAGGCTGGACGTTGTGGCCCCATACCCCCCAGCACCACTCTGGGCGGCGGCTCCAGCAGAGCTGTCCTAGCAAACACCACGCGGGCAGTGGGCCCAGGTGTCTGGAGCTGGTGCTAAATAAAGAGGGGGGGCAGGGTGAGCAGAGGGACACCCACAGGACATGGCCAGCTATGTGCCACCCGGCGCTCGCCCCTCTGGGCCTGCCACTCACCCCGCCCCTGGTGCCGGGAAGACGCTGGCCCGTGGTGTAAGTCAGTGAGACGACGGTCGTCTGCTCTGCAAACACTGCCGCGTGCGCATGCCCACTGGGCCCTGACTCAGTTTCACCTCCCAGCCGCGCTCGGTGTGACACTCGGCAGCTCAGGTGTGCGGTAAGTGGTCCCGGTGCCTCCTGCCCGGCCAACGCGGTCCTACCTGCAAACGCACGCATGTCACCTTACCTCTGCGTGTGCATGCGCGTGTGCAGTGTTCTGTGTGCACAAAGCGACGGGTGGTCTCGTGGCCGCCATGGGAAACGGGATCTGCCAGAGTGACAGTCGGTGCTTACTGAGATCCCCGCACCGCTAACTGCCACTCTGCATCCCACCCGCTCATGCCGCTTGCAAGTTCAGCCCGGTCGCTCCTTCCTGTTCTGAGAGCAGGAGACTGAGGGCCAGAGACCATCGCTGATCAGGTTGTGACCACACTCGGACAAGTGACGGAACCAGGAGTTCCCTCCAGATCCTCATCACCACACTCGCCTGCAGGAACCACCATGGCATGGGCCCCAGCAGTGCTCACGGGGAGGCACCTCTGCTTTACCGCGATCAGGATGGCTGCCTGGAAGAGGCAGCATTTGGGAAAGCTGTAAGTCTTCATCAAACTGACAATTACTTTCTTCTGACCCTTTTGTCAACTGAACCAAGCAAATAACCTGAGTTATCCTCACAAGAAACTATACTATTACCTTTAATTAAAACAGTTTTTAAACGTTTATTCATTTTTTGAGAGAGAGCATGAGCAAGCATGAGCAGGGGAGGGGCAGAGAAGGGGGAGACACAGAATCCAAAGCAGGCTCCAGGCTCTGAGCTGTCAGCGCAGAGTCCGACTCGGGGCTCAAACTCACAAATAGTGAGATCATGACCTGAGCTAAAGTGTGACAACTGACTGAGCCACCCAGGCTCCCTATACTTTTAATTTTAAATAAACAGCTACTGCATTATATTAAGACAGTTGGCTTATATGCACAAAACCAACTTGATGAAATGGGGAAGGGAAGTCCAACCATACTAGCATTTTGTGACACATAAGCAAACACACCCAAAAAGCGACTGACTTCTCACCTGGCAGGTCTCCATATTCCCAGATACAGTCCACGACTCGGACAAGGCTCGGGCTCTATCCACACGTCTGTCCTCAACCAGCCAGCAACCCATCCGTGGCCCTGTCTACCCGCCACCACGCGGCTGGGGGACAGGTGGGTACAGGCAGGTGGTGAGCATTCGAGGGCCTAGTCCTGCACCGGCTCCAATATCCACCGGGGTGCCGGACACCCGCCGTCCTGCCTGGTCCTGGGTCCTCACACCGGACACCCTCTGCGTCACCAGGGTCTTGCTCTGTGACGGGTTCACCCGGACACCCTGGTCCCCCTGTCAGGGGAGCCAGGCGGCCTCTGATGCTTCCAGATAATTCCAGACAATTCAGCCTCAGGATCTCAGCTGAGATGCCCGTGGCCTCACCGCAGCACCAAATCTCCAAAAGCCCAGGCCTGCTGGCAGCCCCGACACAGCAGGCACCATGGGCAAGCCCTGGCTCTGCAGGGTGTCGCGAGGAAAACCAACAGGAGCCTGGGTCCCCGTCAGGCCACCACACGTCAGCCATGGACTTGTCCGCTGCCTGTGACAGCGGTGACGGAGCCTCGCCACCTGTGTGGAAAGGGGGGAAGCTGGCACCTGCAGGGGCGACTCGCCAGCACGGGAACAGCGGGAGAGAGAGGGCCCCGCCCCGGACTTCCGGGGGACACGGCTCCGCACCTGGCTCGGGAGAGACGCGCACCAGCCAGCCACCCGCTAGTGCACTCGGCCTAGTGCACCCGCTGCACTCGGCCGCGGACCTAGAATACGGCCTGTCCACACTCTCAGACGGGGGTGCCAGCGGCTTCACACGTAAACAGAAAAGAAACATTTTCCGCTGCTTTGGAGGTTTTGAACCTATACATATGGACAGCCCTTTTAAAACAAAACAAAGTTGTAAACCCATGGAGCTAAAACTCAAATGTGATCTACATCCGCACGAGGGCTGCTCTGAGCGAACGGTCCTGGCCGCCCTCTGCTGCGGACACTGGAGGGACGCGGGAACCGCCCCCGACGAGTCCAGCTCTTCAGAGCGGCCTGCGGCTTTCTCCCGAAGCCCGAGCTGCCCAGCTGCCAGGCCGCCGCGGCCCAGGCCCACGGGGCCCCGCGCGGGGCCGGTTCTGACCAGGCACACGTCCTCAGCTGTCTCCGCGGCTGCAGACGCACCCCGGGTCCTTGGCAACGGCTCTTGACCCAAATGCTGTCCTCACGGTCCTGCTGACGTGGCTGGAGCGAGGAAGGAATTCGGGCTCGGCAGCGCCCTCGGGTGTGTTTCCATGTCTGTTCCACGTAAAAGTTGTCTAAAACCTAGGTTTTGAAGTCTTTATGTTCAGAAATCTATACTGACAGCAATAAGGCGATGCCTTCCGAATTTTAACCGAGCTTAAAGAGAGAACAGCTCTCACTGCAGCATTATGTTCCTTATCAAGTACTTAGGTGGCACTTACTGTATACTGGCACTTTCTCAGGCCTTTGGGTTCAAAAACTCCCAGGTCCAGAAGTAAAAGTCAGGAAGCACTGAATTTTCCGGATTCCCCTCCCAGGTGCTGGCCTGGAGAGAGGCGGCAAGAGCCAGCTGGGGTGTGTCCAGCCTGTCCTGCCCGCTGGAGAAGGGCCAGTGATGGGAGCCCAGACACCCCTGTGCTCAGCAGCCCGGGAGGCCGGGTGGAGGGCAGGGAGGGCCAGCGGCCCCCAGCCTCAGATGCGCAGGAGGCACAGGGGAGCAGGAGACTGCGTGAGAACTCGCTTCCGCATGCTGGATGCCCAGCCGAGGCAGGAGCGTGTCTACAGACGCAAGAACTCTGTGCCCACTCAGGGCCAGGCGCATGGCGGCCATGGGGCTGGTGGCCATCGTCTCCACAGCCACCCCGTGAGCAGAGTTAAAACCAGCGGTGTTGACAGCAGCTGTTTCCGGCTTGTGGCCGGCACATGCCCAGCTCACGGGGCTGATCCAGAGCCTCTGGCCACACACGCCTTCCTCACAAACAGCTGTGAACTCTGCTTAGACGCCCAGAAGTGGCATCCCCTCCCCTTCCGGGGCACCTGCAGAGGGCGGGCCAGGCAGGGGCTGCGTGGGAGGCCCTCCCGCCAGACTGGCAGCCGTGGGTCAGCGGTGGGCCGGCTGCTGGCAGGCTCGGGGCCCAGGAGTGTACTTCGTGGGCAGTGGGGGCGCTGGTGTAAAAGCACACACTTAATTTAAGGCGAGGCTGTCATTGTGAGGGCTCTGTGGTGCCCCCGTCAGCACAGAGGACGGGCCTCGCTGCTCACAGGTCCGTGGCCGGCCTGGGCGGCCTCTCGGCAGGGTGTGCACTCCCTACCTATTCCGCACGGCTCCCCACCGCCCCCAACCCCCCTCCCCGTATCCTCTGTTCACGGGATGAAACCCAGGCCAGGCAGCTGAGTGGGAAGGACAGGCTGCTGCGTCACCTCCTGGTGAAGCTCAGGCACCCAGGCGGCCTAGCCTGGCCAAGGCGCTGATGGCCTGTACCTGTCCAGGGGGCGGCAGCTCTGCGTCCGGCAGCCCGGGAATGGTGGATATGGCACTTCGTGCACTGACTTGCCGGTGCTTCCCAGCACCCACGTCAACGTGGCCCAGAAGTCAGACTGTCTGAAAGCTCCTGAGCTTGAAAGACACTCCAGTCCACAGGGCGAAGTTGAGGCCACGTTTACTTATAGGAACCCAGTG
Organism: Proteles cristata cristata; assembly: GCA_017311185.1. Classification (NCBI taxonomy): domain Eukaryota; kingdom Metazoa; phylum Chordata; class Mammalia; order Carnivora; family Hyaenidae; genus Proteles; species Proteles cristata. Next base: position 140,446 of record JAESUZ010004790.1, on the reverse strand, counting down.
TGCGTGCAGGGAGGCTGCGGAGACTCGTGAGAAAGGGGTTCCGTGGGAGGCTGACACAGTCAATTCTGATCGCCCCCTGCTCACCTCACCTCACCTGCCACGGGCGCGCCGGCTCTCCGCTCCCTTCTCTGTCCACGTGACTGCGCTGCCCCTCTGGGTCTGAGCAAAGGCCGGTCAGGCTGCGGTGTCCTGAGGGCAATGTGGGTCTGCCAGCACCGTGTCTGAACCCCAGAAGGGGTACTGAAAAATACAGGCAGTGATACTCGCGGGCAATCAGCCTGAATCACGGCTGGCGCCCGGATCTGGGCCGCACTCCGTTCGTCCAGGTCAGCGCGTGCCTGTAAGGGGCTGTATCAGCAGGATGAACGACTGGCATTGGCGTCTGTAAGCGGGGTGAACATGCCGGCTTCTCCGGGCCTGCAGCCTGCTCCGGGTGTGTGACAGTGCGTCTCCCCACTCTCTGGCTCACGGCCAGCTGGCCACCGCCGGCTGTGCCATTCCGTGCAGGCCCGCATGCCAGCCGGCCTGCACCTGAGCCAGTGCACACTTCCTCTGTGCCTCAGTTTCCTTTCTGGTGATGGTTAGCTCAGGACTGTCGTGGCATTAGTTGAGGAAAAACATAACACTAATACTTCCACCGTGTGTCCCTGATAATCAGTGCAAGTGTCTGCCGTGTGTCCCCGGCAGCCAGTGCAAGTGTCTACCGTGTGTCCCTGACACAGTCAGTGCAAGTGTCCACCGTGTGTCCCCGACACAGTCAGTGTAAGCGTCCGCCGTGTGTCCCCAGCAGTCAGTGCAAGTGTCCATGTATCCCCCAGTCAGTGCAGTCAGTGCACAGTCAGTGCCATGTATCCCCGACAGTCAGTGCAAGTGTCCGCCGTGTATCCCCGACAGTCTTTGCAAGTGTCTACTGTGTGTCCCCGACACAGTCAGTGCAAGTGTCCACGGTGTGTCCCCGACACAGTGCAACAAGTATCCGCCGTGTATTCCCGACAGTCAGTGCAACAAGTGTCCACCGTGTGTCCCCGACAGTCAGTGCAACAAGTGTCCGCCGTGTGTACCCGTCAGTACAAGTGTCCGCTGTGTATCCCCGACAGTCAGTGCAACATGTGTCCGCCGTGTGTCCCCAACAGTGCAAGTGTCCGCCATGTGTCCCCGACAGTCAGTATGACAAGTGTCTGCCGTGTGTACCCGACACAGTCAGTACAAATGTCCACTGTCGTCGATGCGAGCCTGAGCCTGCTACAGAGACAGAGCAGGTGAGGAAGGTGCAGTGTGCATCCTGACATGGGCTCCTCCCTCCCCCCTCAGCTCCTCTGGTGCCCCAGGTCACCCCCAGGGCTCTGGGCAGAGGGTGTGAGTGCTCCCCGAGGATGCAGAAGATGGGGTGCAGGCTCAGCATCCTCCACTCGGCCCTGACACCAGGACTCGTCCATGTGAAGCTTCTGAGACCTGAGATTTAACTTGGAGAAAAAGAGAGGAACACGGTGGTGTTCACACAAGCCACATGTCTTGAACAGCCTAAAGTAAAAGAACCGATGAAAGGAAGCCCGGTACCTCCTTAGAAAGGACACAGGTCCAGACAGCCGGCGCTCACTTCTCTCCTTCCACTTTTCAAGGATTTCAGAGCAACTGCCCATCACTTAGCCTTGGGGTCTTGGATCCACGGATCTCAGGGAAGCGACGTGAGGCTGTCTCGGCCCCGGTGCTGTGACCCCGATGACCCCAGTACCACCCAGGAAGTGCACAGGGGACCACCTCCTGCCCGCCCAGCCCTGCCCTGTGCACACCTAACATCCGGATTGTGAGTAGGGGTGGGGTGTGATCTCACTAAACGCACAGGCGCTGGGACTGGGCTTGGTCCTCCCCTCGTGCCCCACCCCGCCAGAGCTCTCTGCAGCCCGGCCGGCTCTGACACAGCGGGCACTGGGGACACTGAAATACCAGCAGAGCAGTGACAGCCAGCAAATGAGCAGCAATGTCTTTGCATGGTTCTTGGCCAGCCTGACACTCAAGGGCAGGCTGACAGCTCACTGCCCGGGGACCCAGCCACACAGCCCCATCACCGCTCCTAATGCGAGTCACAGCCAGGCAGGGCCCTCGAGACGCATGGAGACACGTGTGCCCAGAAGCCTGACAGGCCCCCATGAAGTCCTTCAGCCAAGCTCTCTGCGAGGACACTTTGAACACAACCTCCCCCCATGCGGGAGCTCTCTGCACGTGGACCCTTTAATACCCCCCCTCCCCCCCACTGCAGCAACTCTCTCCACGGCCAATTCTCACAGTCAGCTCTTGCAATCACCTTCCTCAGTTCACAGAAAGGGTGTGCCTCCCAGCCCTGCCCTGTGGGGCCGCACACCTTGTGTTTTAGTTAAGCACGACCTGGGCACCCTGGGACTGGTCCTCAGGGAACAGCGCTGGAGCGCGAGCCATTTGGCTGGAAGGACTCTTCCCCCACAGCAGCGGGGCTGCCCCGCTGTGGGAAGAGGGCTGTGCCTGGTTCCCGATGAGCCCTGAGCACGGCTGCACCCCCACCCGTGGCCGTGGGGGTAAAACATGCTCCCTGGGAGCACTGAGTCAGCAGCCCCACAGACGCTCCCAGGGACACGGTGTGAGCCAGTCTCCACCCTCCCGTGCACAAGGGTCGCGTGAGGGGGGCCCAGGGCCACCTCTGTGACAGACAGCGTGACAGCGGCTGTGTGTGTGGGACACGGGCATTTCTGGGCTGCTCTGCGTCAGCCGCCCCAGCCCACTCACCCCGGCGGGAGCGGCCTACAGCTCACCGTGGGGGCTGCAGTGGCACAGAGTCCTGTTAAAGTCCTATTAAAACATCACTGGGCACCTGGGGGCTTATCAGTTAAGCATCCAGCTCTTGAACTTCAGCGCAGGTCATGATCTCATCGTTCATGGGTTTAAGCCCCACTTTGGGCTCTGAGCTGACAGTGAGGAGCCTGCTTGACATCCTCTCCATCTCTCTCCCCCACGCTCCCTCTCTCTCCCTCCGTCTCAAAATAAATAAACTTTAAAAAGAGAAGACAAAAAACCCAAAATCACGATTTCAAAGATAGTCGCCACTCCCCACCCCGGGGTTCCAGAGTCATCAGAACAGGTGGGGGGTGGTGGCCCAGACAAGGTCGTCCTCTCGTGCAGGGACAGAGAAGCTGATACTCTGACGTGATACCAGGGGTGATACAGCCACTTCTGTATGCAATGGTTACATGTGCTGGACGCAACAGTGGTAGAATAACTTTTCGGGTGGGTGGGTGCTTAGCCTGGGGCAAAATCTGCAGTATGTGGTGCCAAGGGAAGCGTGTTCTGAGCTGAAGCAGGAGGGCATGTGAGTCCCAGCGGCAGGGGACGTGACCCTGTTCTCTGCTGGCTCCCGGTGCAAGGACAGGGCTGGCAAAGTAGGCCCTTCACAAACCCACCGGATGACAGTCGACAAGCGAGCCCCTCAGAGATCAGACTTTAGATACAGCCCTGAGGAGGCCAGACCTCTGCATGTGCACTCGGGCTCCTGTATCAAATGCAGAGTCGGGCAGGCTCCTCACCCCCACCTGTATCTCAGAGACCCTCAAGCAGCCTGGAGGTTTTCCACTGCGCCCCTTTGGAAACGCCCACGGGGCCGGGCCTGAGTCACCAGGTGAGGTCTTCGAGAGCCCTGCATGTCAGCATTTCTCAAGTGACATCTCAGGGAACAGAAGCTCCGTGCGATGCTTGTGAAAATCATGCTCCGAGGCCATGAGGAATGCTGTGTGCTTACTCCGTTTCAAAGATTTCAAGTTATATGAGCCGACTGCACATTATAAGCCCCCGGAAGCCCTTCGGTAGAGAGATGTGCTTAATTTCACAGACCTTAGCGTTCCTCAAGTGTACTCACTCATGGAAATATTTTTGGCAATGATGAACCCACCTGAGTGGTTTAATTCAGCCAGTCTTACTGACACAGCTGAGTGGTGGGGGCCGTGTGAGCCACACGCCCATCCACGTGGTCACGCCACTGCCCTGCCCCTGACTTTTCCTACCGGAGAAGAGGAAAGCTGAGAGGGCCATGCTGCACCCCACAGCACCCCTGAAAACCAGGGATGATGCAGTGAGGGGCCGCACGGGCTGCTGAGGCCTGTCCACTAGCACGGAGAGTAAACCAAGCCCCAAGTTGCTGCCATGTGGCTGGTGTGGTATCGCCTGCCACAGCTCCACCGGTTCAAGCCATGGCCCCAGATGCTCCACGGGACACGGTATAATTCGTCCCTGCTTCTGCATGGCTCCAGATGCCTCACCAGAAAGTCCAAACTGTGGGCCCACACCAGCCCGCCTCCAACCTTCATGGGTGCCTCGCTTCGCCCTCCAGGGAGGGTGGTGTCAGCTGAGCAGGCAGGGGAGACGCAGAAGCCCTGGGAAGGCACGGGATCCCAGCAGAGTGAAGACATGGGTGTCTGCTGCTACACTGGGTGCCCGACAAGCTGCTCTTGGAAGCCTCTGGCTGCTGCCTTCTCACCAGGGCCCCCAAATGGAGACACTTCCCACTGAAGCAGCAGTGATCTGACATCACCCCCAGCCGGTCTTTAAGGGCCACCCGGCACTCCCTCCTCAAAGCATCCGGCTGTTCAGATGGTCTGACCCCAAACATGCAAAAACGCACACTCAGGCTAATTAAAAGCATCCATTTGCCACTTCTTATCACCGAGCCATGTGGAGTGCAAAACAGGAGCATAAAAAACGAGGCTCTCCGTAAGGGGCAGGGCTTGCATTCTGTGCCGGGCTCTGGAGCAATGGTACCAAGCGAAAACACAACACTGTGCGAGTCTCTCCCAGACAGAGGTGCAGAGCTGGTAATAACTCAAGGTATTTTATCACTGTGTGTCCTCAGGCTAGGCATCAGATGGGAGAAACACTCCTGAAACAAAATCAAATAGTTTTAGATCTAATTTTACCAGGCTGAACCAGGGTGCAGATTGATTTTCATGGACTCTAATAGAGAGCAACACAGCCTGTCTCCGAGCTAATCCGTCCAGCACCGCTTTCCGCATGCCCTGCTGCTGGCACAGGCAGCGAGCAGCCCAGCCTTCACGAGGCGGCACACCTCATTCTGGATGCCCTTCTGGGGAACGCAGCCGATGCGGGCACGGCCTTGGAGCTGGGTCTGCTCAGGTGCCCATTCACGCGGACCTGAGATCTGCTCGTTCCCTCTGGTGAGAAGGGGGCGCCTGGGGCCAGGTGTCCATGTGCAGCCGCCCTCCGTTCCGCCTCCTCGTCTCTGCCCGCCACACACCACCCTCACTCTTTTCCAGAATTTTCTCTTCTTCCCCAACCAGCTAAGCTCTGGCTCCTCTTCCCCCTTGTGCTTCAAGCGGAGCATACAGGAAAGCCGAGTGGCTCCAGCCCCTCACCGGCAGGCAGCATGGGGCCTGGTCTCTGGGACAGCCTGCCCGGCCCGTGGCCGGCCGCCCTAATGGCAGCACCCGCCTACATTTGGTCTCTCTCTCTGTTACGTGTGGTCCTGCTCTCGGACATGGGTGCACCTCGCTGGTTGGCCGTGCCCCGCCTTTCTCGGTGACGGCACGTTTGGGCCGGTGCACCACCCACCCCACAGTGCCACAGAGCCCCAGGCACCTGCGCGGCACAACTGAGTGTCCGTGAGTAACAGCAGGGGTGAAGGGGCCCAGACGCCAGCAGCAGGGCTAGGTGGCCCCAAGCACCAACCTGAGCTCAATCAGCAAGGAGAGAAATGCCGCCACATAAGGAAAACCAGTGGCCGGGGGGAAGGACACACTGACGGGAGCCCCATGTGACCAGTGCCCACCCATCCTGTGCAGTGCACTGGTCTGCAAGCCGCAGGGTCTTATTGTGAAAGCGGATGCACCATCTGCCCACTTGATCTGCATCTAGTCAGTAGAGAAGGCTGATTAGGCAGGCATGACAAACAGCACTGAAGATGACAATGTGGTCTGCACAGAAAATCGAGCAAGAGGGATGCCCGGTGGCTCCTTCAGTTAAGAGTCCAACTCTTGATTTCAGCTCAGGTCATGATCTCATAGTTTGTGAGTTTGAGCCCCGCATCAGGCTACACTGACAACTTGGAGCGTGCTTGGGGTTCTCTCTCCCTTTACCTCAAAATAAATGAATAAGCTTTAAAAAAAAAAAAAAAGCAAGAAAGAGGGAGTTCTAGACTGTTGTAGACTATTCTAGACTGTTCTGGGGGTGTCCTAGGCTTTGGAGCACAGCATGTGCTCCATGATCCTTTGTTGACTAAGTTCACTAAATGACAGTCTGGGTCTGAGTCGCCTAGACTGTTCAGGATGGCACTTGCCTCGGGACCCCACCACATGCAGGCGGGCATCACAGATGACCACAGTAGTCGGAACAGCCAAGTGCCACTTGGGTATTATAGGCTCAGGTCAGCCTCGGGCGTGCTGCGCAAACAGACGAGCTATTAGCTTGAAAATAATATCATTTACATACAGCAGCCAGGAGCTGCATTCTAAAGGGCAATAATTAAATTTGGACTTGCAAATTCAGATACTAACACTTTGACCTGCTCTTGAAACAAGTGCTTATGTGATCAGCCTTCTATTTTTGGTTATTAGAATACCTAATTCATGTAAGAGATGAAAAATTAGCCGAATTTCAAACAGCGCTGAAGACACCACTGTTGTGGACAGTGCGGCTTAACGGAGCCAGTGGAGGACAAGGGGACCTGCCAGGAGCTTCTGCAATGTCTTATGTCTCGTTCTCAAATGGACTCCCTTGAGTGCCTTAAATAATAAAATAAAGTAAGAAAACAAAGTAACGGCGATCCAGCTGACGTGAGGAACGCAGGAGTCACCGAGTGTCTGCTGACAGCCCAGGAAGCTGAAGAGATCACCTGTGTCCCAGACGTCTGGCTGCATCATCGTGCCTGAAGCAGTCCTGCTGACCTGGGCCGGGGGCCTATGCCTTGTCAGGACGGGGCTGTGTGTCACTCGGACATCTCACTCAAATCTGACCCACACCCCTGACATAGGGGGTGACTGCATCTTGGCGACGAGGGAATGGAGAGCCGAGGAGGCCAGGCCTCGGGGCAGACCCCCAGTCGGTGGTGGGTGAGGACCCAGACGCCCCGAGCAGGCAGCCTGTGGGCCCACGGGGCTAGTGGTCTGGCCAGAGAACAAACGCACGGAGGGAAGAGAAGCGGTACCACGGACAGCGGCGACGGTCCCGCATGAGGCGTGAGCGCCAGAGGGGATTCCGTCGCAGGGAAGACCGCGGGGACGGGGCGGTAACTGGGGTGTGTGACCTCGCCACTCTCTCCTCCAACAACCGCCAGAGCCCCCGTGACTGAGGAGGCGTGGTGGGTCCATCGACGAGCATCATGCACGTGAGAGCCAGCCGAGGCCTCACGGTCACTCCTGGTGCCTAGACTGCAGCCTCACGTCCAACCTCGTGTCCAGGCAGCACTGCTGCCCCGTGGGGCCCCTGAGCAGGGGCTCGGAGAGGACCGCTGGCCTTGAGGAGTGACAGTCCCCTTGAAGCCTTGGGTGGCTGTCTCTGTGGACTGTCGCCACCCTGGTCCCACACCTCAGAGGTGCCGCCACCTCACACACTCAGGAAATAGGGCCCTGGGGGCTGGGGCTCCTCCCCTGCCCACCATGCACCTGGCACCCCCGCCTCCCCCTCCCCTGCACACACCAGATGTCCAGACCAGCAGAGACCAAGAGGCTCCGTGCTCCCTCTGCCTGCCGGACCCTGCAGGACCTCATCGGGAGAGCGGCTCAGCCAAGTGCTTGAAGGACAGACCGACAGGGGGGTCAGTGCCGAAGTCCGGGCAGCGCAGGCGCACTGAGAGCAGGGGTGCGGCCACCGCAGTGGCCAGGGATGCGCTGGGAGAGCAGGGCACCAGGTCACCATGTAAGGAAACAGGTGAGTCCAGTGACTCTGGCTTCCCGCCCCCGAGCCCTGGGCGGAAGGTGTCGAGTGGGTCAGAGAAGCCGGGAATGCTAGTTTTTGACCTGAGATACTCATTACCTTTGGAACAGACGGACTCAGATGCGTCTACAACGATCGGCACAGTGTCTGACGGGAAGCGGGAAATGTGGCCGGCACGTCACACGGGAGTCGGGTGGGGTTAGAGGAGAAGAACGCCCTAGGGTCGCCAGCCTGCCGATGAGAGCTCCGTCTGAGCACAGGCCGCGCAAGCTGCGACACCTGTCGGCGAGCACACGCTGCTGATAATCGTGCTGGACGGACCGGGGCCGCCTGGGGCTGCGGCAGGAACCCGTGGGGATGCCGCTCCCAGCCCGGAACCCCCACTCTGGTGGGAGAACACGCGTAGAGGGACAGCAGGGACGCTGGCGAGGGCATGCCGGGTCCGCACCAGCTCTGTGATCCGGACGCGGCTGACTTGTGGGTGGGGACGGGAGAAGAGGCCACACCGGCAGCTGACCCCTGGGTCTACTGCGCTGTGGCCGTGTGCGTAAAACAGCCATATGCAGGGGTGTGGGTGCCGTACTAGAGTCCCTGGGCAACGGAGCCAGCAGAGTGACAGAGATTACAAGGCACCGGCTCGCTCCATCACGCAGCAGGCAGAGCCCCACCCCCAACACTGTTACCCACAAGCTGGAGATGCAGGAAGGTGATTTACGGCAGGAAGGTCTGTGACCCTAGGGGAGCCGGCAGTATACAGATTCCGAGACCCCAGTGCACATGTGAAGGCCATGATCCAAGAGTTGGAAGAGTGAGAATCCTCCTCCCTTCTCCATCTGTCTGTCTGTGCAAGCCCTCAACTGACTGGGTGAGGTCCACCCTCACCGGAGTTCTCTGATTCGAATTCTGGTCTCTGCCAGAAACTCCCTCACAGACGCCTCAGAGTCATGTGTGGCCACATATCTGGGCGCCCAGGGTCCAGTCAAGGTAACACAAACAATTAACCAGCACAAATGCACGCCTCATGATGTTTCTGTAGAGGAGTGGTTATCACCTGACAGATGTACCATTCAGTGCCCAGGGAATCCAGTGACCTTGAGTCAGAGATGGACGCATGAAGCTTCCACTCACTCACAGAAGCAACCGTTCAGGGTTGAAGCCTCTCGTGTAAAAGGGTGGGGGGTGTGAAAGGGTGAAGAATGGTCTGGGCCAGAGAAAACTGACACAGGAGATCTTTTTATAAAATGGAAGAGTAAAATGTAAAACTGCAAAATAAAAGCATTTTGGTTTATCAGGTCAAGGAAACGCAGGGACTTATAAGGAACCGATAATATTGAAGAGGGATTTTGGGGGCCACATGTCTACAGGGACGAGAAACCCAGGCCAGTGTGGGATTCGTGCTTATTTGCCGAGGATTATACTCTCGTCGGTACCTACGGTTCCCCAACTGCAGTCCTCGGAGTGCCGTCGGGTCTGCAGGGTTACATCTGTATTTGCTGAGAATCCCCAGCCTCATGATCACTCTCTCCTAGAATCCCACCCAGGGTCCCTGTCCCACCGTGTCTTGTAGACGTTCTCACATACTCACTGCTCCTCAGAACCGGGGGAGGCGGGGGGTAAACCCGCTCAGTCACTGTCTGCTGATGGGGTGGGGGGCTCTGATGAACTTTGACCTTGATGGAATGGAGGCTCTGATGAACTTTGACCTTGATGGAATGGGGGCTCTGATGAACTTTGACCCTGATGGGGTAGGGGGGTTCTGATGAACTTCCACCTTGATGGGATGGGAGGGGCTCTGATGAACTTCCACCCTGATGGGGTGGGGACTCTGATGAACTTTGACCTCACTGACTGCAACAGAAGGAAATTCTTCTGGAAGAAGTGCAGTCTGTAATGGACCCAGGGCCCCAGCTGGACCGTGGCTGTTGTCCCCCCAGAAACCTGTTACTGGCATGGACCTTCTGCCCCAAACAGGGCTGGCGGCAAGAATTGCGACCAGGCTGGACGGCCGTTAGGTCTGAAACTACTTATCGTCCCACATAGACTGCAGTCCTGGCTTGGAGGACGCGGAGCCTCTAGTGAAGGTGCCACACTGATTGGGAGAACTACGTCACAGGCACCTGCAGGCGTCGGCTCCCAGCGTAGCCTTATACGGAGCCACGTCCAGACTATAAAGCCAGACAGTTGGGAGGGCGCAAGTCGAAGTGAAGTGTGAACACACACCTTTACGTGTGCGTATTTAACATTTAACTAGTCACCTTCTCGTCCGTCAATCAGTTGTCAGACCATCTGTCTTTGCCCCGCTCTCCACATACCGCAATCTGGTGCAAGTATGTTTGTTTTCCACGGTTTCCAAAAATATGCCGGGTGGCGGAGTGTGGCACGCGTCACGCCCAAAGTGTCTGCATGGCCACAAGACTGTCGCAGCACCACGATCGTGGCGGGGTTAGAATTCCCTCCCTCCCCCCAGGATGTGGCCCGTGCTGGTGCTGTCACCATCACCAGGGAGCCTGTCTCAGGAGGCATCTGTGCGAGACCATGAGAGCTGGGCTCGAACTCCGGGAGCCAGGGTCACACTCTCACAGGTGCAGGCGGGGTGAGGGGCTCAGGCACCCTTCACTTAGGGCTTGCATCCTGGGAAATCTGGGGGCTTCGCAAAGAAAGGTGGAGGTCACATATCCCCTGATGTCCTCAGAGTCCCACTCCCCTTTGCCCATTGCCCACATACCCCCAGTGCCTGCAGAGCCCTGTGGGAGCCCGAGCAGGGCCCACTGCCTCACTGCAGCTCCATGCAGTATAAACACAGAAGGATCACTGTGTGTTCCCCATTTTTCTCATTTTAGCCATACTCTGCCCCCAGCCCCTGAGTGCATCTCAGGCAGAGCCTCAACTCTGTGCCCATTTCCCACCTGGAGACCCATCCTGTCCCCACTGAAGTTCACCATCTCAGAACCAGTTCTGAGCCCACATGGGGGAGGGGAAGGAACCTCTGTCAAAATGGCTACCGTGTCCTTAGTAGTGACTCTCCCACAGGACCACTGTGTCCTCAGTGGTGGCTCTCCAGAAGTCTCATGTGCTGCCTTCTGGTCCCTTATGGCCCTCAATTCAGAATGAAGGCCCCCAAGTCCACGCTAACAGGGAGCTACCCAGACAGAGCTGCCGAGTTTCAGAGGCGCTTACTCAGAGACTTTGCACTCAGCCCTCCTTCTGGGTGGGCGGGTCTTCCCTCCCAACACGGACAGCCCCATTCTCCCCCTTCCAGCAGGAGCATCTCAGAGCAGACCTCCCGGTCCACTAAATTAGAGATGTTACTATTACCTATTAGGTCTCAGCTAAGCAGTCCCCTCCTGAAGGACGCCTCCCCTGAGGTTCTAGATCCCCCCGGCCAGGCAAGGTCTCTCTGCATTATTCCTTCTTGGCATCAGAGTTTGGAATCAGGGATTAGGTGTGCAATTATTTCCATTCAATAAAGATCTGTCGAGTGAATGTATTAGTCAGCCTGGGCTGTGCCACAGGACCACAGACCGAGCAGCTAAACAGCAGACGTTCCTGTCCCACGTGCTGGAGGCAGGGAGTTTGAGACTTAGTAGTGACTCACTACATGCTGGCCGCCTGCCTACTTGAACCCGTTCAAGACCACTCACGAATGGCACCCATCCGGAAGTCACCAAAAGGGATCTCATCTTTTTGTGAGAATCAGACCCCGTGTGCCGCAAAACCCCAGGCAGACCCAGGTTCTGGTTTTTGTTAACGTTGCCTGAACTCCCTTGGGCCATTCACCAAACACAAGCTTGAAAACAGTGTTTTAAAATACATGTTCCTACGGGGCGCCTGGGTGGCTTAGTCGGTTAAGCGTCCGACTTTTGCTTAGGTCATGATCTCGCGGTTCGTGGGTTCGGGCCCCGCGTCGGGCTCTGTGCTGACTGCCAGCTCAGAGCCTGGAGCCTGTTTCAGTCTGTGACTCCCTCTCTCTCTGACCCTCCCCTGCTCACGCTGTCTCTCTCTCTCCTAGAAATAAATAAAAAAAATAAATAAAATAAAATACATGTTCCTAAAACTCTGTGAGAAAAGTCCTTTGCCTTTACTGCAAAGCGTTACTCCTTTTCTCCTGCCCGCATAGAGGTTAATTATTTTCTTGCTTCCCAGGGCAGCCCACCTGTTCAAACTGATTTGTGTTTGTGTTCAGAAAAAAGTAACATCCACTAAAGACATACCTATATTGGATCAGAAGATATGGCTCAGAAGGAAAGTGGGTCAGGCTTGAGGGAGGCCATCTGTCAGAGCGCATTTTGGCAAAAAGGAACGCTAAGAAAGGCACTTCGGAGGGGCCGAGGTTTGTAGCCCGGAGACACCAGCAGAGTTCTGTGGCCTCCAACTGTTACCCCCGTGTCCAGGGACACGGCTGTCCGAGGGAGCTGAGCTGTGCCAGACGTGGGCATGAGGGTGGCCAACGGAGCAGGGATGCGCTGTACAAAACCTCGTTTTAGATCGTTGAAATGAGGGCGGAACCAAAGTTCTCAATTTATGTAACTTTTAAAAATAATCTGAACTAGGAAATATGTGTAGTGCTTTTAAGGAGGCAGAGTAGAAGACCTAGTGCTTAGTCAAGGCTTAGTAACAGTTCCAGCAAACACGCTGGATCACATGCACATCCTCTCCAGGTAACCGCCATGTGCTCGTGCACCACAGACTTTCTAAAACCTTCCTCTCAACGGGGCACCGGCGGCCCAGTCAGTTAAGCGTCCGACCCTTGATTTTAGCTCAGGTCAGGATCCCAGGGTCTCAGATCGAGCTCCATGTTCACCACAGAGCCTGCTTGGGATTTTCTCTCCCTGTCTCTCTCTGTCCCTCTCCCCTGCTCTCAGTCTCTCTCTAAAATAAACAACAATTCATCGCACTTAGTAAAACTGCTTCATACATCATTTATGAACAAAAAGCTTGTGAAGGTAATCACCACATTTACGAACGAGGCCCCAGAACACAGGAACGTGCGCCGCTGTGGGTGAGCGGAGTCACGTGGTGGGCATGGCGGGTGTGCTGGTGCTCTCTCTGCACCTGCTGTGGCTCTCACTCCCACCCCTACCAGCGCCCCTGGGTTCCGGACACGCGCGGTCTTGATGAGAGTCGGAGGGTGTCTCCAAGGGACCCTGCCTCCCGTTACAACCGCAGAGCCTTCTAAGATATCTGAGCTCCCAAGTGTCTGAAATAAGAGAAAACAAACCCGAGGACCCAGTGTCCCTGAGGGCCCGGGACTGCGTACGCTCACTATTCCCAGGTGCCCCCCCCCAACTTCTTTCCCCAGAGAATGTCTGCCTGTTTCAGAACTGCATAGAAATGAAATTATTTCCCCCGTGCTCTTCTATGCCTAGATTTTTTTTTCTCACCATAATGTTTTAGATATTCATCCATATATTTTAATCCCTCGTTGTTGTTACTGCTGATAGTATCCCTCATATAAATGTAATGCAATTCACATATCCAGTCTTCTGCTGATGGGCATGCAGGGTGTTTCTAATTTTGAGCAGTAATGAATGAAATCTCTCTGAACGTTCTTGCACAAATCTTTTTTGAACACGTATATTTCATTTATCTCGAGTTAATATCTAGAAGCGTAACTGGTGTACGTGTAACAGTCGAAATATCTTCCAAGGTGACTATCCTGGGAAGAGTGCTGTGCGTCCCGGCTTCCCTGTGGCTCCACCGACTCTTAGCCACAGTCCTGAGTCTTAGCCATTCCAGTGGGTGTCCTGACACACGTTTACAGTTTTAATCTGCATTTCCCCCAATGTGCAGTGATGTTGAGCACTCTGGGGTAGGCTTACTGGCTTCTGATACTCTCTTCTGTCAAGTTTCTGGTCAAGTATTTTGCTCATTTTTTTTAATTTGGATTTTTTCCCTTTACTTTTTAAATTTGGATTTTTTCCCTTTATTATTAAGTTGAAAGAGTTCTCATATTCTGGATACAAATCAGGCGTCTGGATTATAAATCTACTATCCCAACCTATGTCCTGCTTTTTGTTTTCTTAACAGTGTATTTCAGTTCTGAAATTTTTAATTTTGATGAAAACTAATTTTTTTCTTCTATGATTAGTGGTTTCTGTGTCCTAAGAAATCTGCCTATATGAGGACCATGAGAGTGATCTGTATTTTCTTCCACAAGTTTTAGTTATAGCTTTTACATTTGGGTTTATGGCCCAGTTTGTGCTAATCTCCATGTATGGTATGAGGCAGAGCTCAGAATTCATTCTTTCCAACCTGGTATACCATTTCTTCAGCTCTCATTGTTAATAAGACTTTCTTTCACCACACTGAATTACTTTGAGATCTCTGTGGAAAATCAGTTGATCTTACAGGTACAATTCTATTCCTGAAGCTCTGTTCTGCCCTCCTGGCCTATCTATCTTTACAGCACTAAAGTCATATTTGTTCTTTATTATCAACATTCTCCATGAACGTGACCTCATACGGTTCTAGGTTCCACCCTCTGAAAGTCCTTTCCATGTGCTCTGAAAATACATGAAACCACATGACTTCCACGGGGCCACAGGCCTTCATTTTGCAGTGAGTGTTAAGTTATAACGCAAGTGTCCTGCATCCTTTCGAGAAGCGCATTAGGAACGGCATGCTGCTGCTGTGTGGCAAACGGTGACTGGGCTCCCCTGGGAGGGGCCTGGCTGGAGGGCGGTACCGGGCACAGTCCAGCATCACAGCCGGTGCAGGGCTGCTCTCGGCCCCCTTCCCGGCCGGTGTGCATCAGATACTCTGCGAGCAGGGCCCAGCAGCCCCCTCTAGGTACTTTCCCTATGGAAAACACCTCCTTCTTCCAGACTTTACACGGCGGGTGGGGAGTTCCGCGAGCCAGCCTCTCTTGGCGTACACAAGATGTCCGGAATTGGGTAAAACGAGAGCACAGCCTCCATTTTCATCAGATCTCATGACTGTGGTCAACACGGACAGCAGACTGAGGTGGATGTCTGAGCTCAGCTCCAACGGGACCACCCCGACAAAGTGGGTCCAGGAAACAGCCACAAAGAAAGGCATTGACACCAAATCATTTTCATTGCAATTTTTCTAAATAAAAATCAGAAGTCCCTGCCGTCTTTCCCAGTGACACGTGGAAGCCACAGCCTTCCCACTCTCAGGGACCACCCTTTCTCGCACAGAGGCAATGACGTGGGCTCCCCGGCAAACAGGTCAGCAGGTGCCCTGTTTTGTTCGGGTTAGTGTGTTTGAGCAGAGAATCTAAAATCCACTACCCCGGAGGAGTGGACAGGACATCAAAGAGGTAGGGTTACTACAGAATAATGGATGTCTAGTCAAATTTGAATTATTAAATTGTCGTAAAACACACAAAACATTGAAGTTGCTGTATTAACCATTTTTAAGCATATAGTTTGGCAACATTAAATACGTATACATGGTAATGCAACATCACCACCACCCATCTCCAGAACTTTCTCATTTTCTCAGACTGAATCTCTGTCCCCACTAGACACTGCTCCCCATCCCCCACCACTGTACTGTCTCTGGATTTGACTCCTCAAAGAACCTCAAATTAGTGGGTCCTATGGTATTGGTCTTTCTGTGGCTGGTTTGTTTCACTCAGCATAATGGCCTCAGGGTTCAACCATGTTGTAGCTCCTCACAGAGTCGCCTCCCTTTTTAAGGATGAATAATGTTCCACTGTGTGTCTTCACTCCATTGTCTTGTCTACTCCCCTGTCAGTGGACGTGTGGCTCTTTCCACCATTTAGCTGTTGTGAATAGTGCTTCCGGGAACACGGGTACAGATACCTCTTTGAGACGCTGCTTTCTATTCCTTTGGGAGTAGACCCACACGTGAACTTGCTGGCGTCACACGGAGACCGTGCCATTTCTCACTCCCATCGGTGTTTAAGGCTCTGACTCCACATCCTCACCAATGCCTGTTGCCTCCTAGCTGGCTTTTGTATGGGAGCAATTCTGACAGGTGCGAGGTGGTGTCTCATTGTGGTTTTGATTTGCAAACGCAGATGATAAGCAACATTAAGCATCTTTTACATGTCTGCTGGCATCTGGACATCTTTGGAGAAGTGTCCATTTAAGCCCTTGGCCTTAAATTTGGATTTCAGATAAACTGAGTAATTTTTTGGTATATGCATGCCACATACGATGCTGGACATTTATATATACTAAGTATCTGCTGTTTATCTGAAACTCAGTTTTAACTTAGGGTCTTGTGATTTTATTTTATAAATCTGGCAACCTTAGACAGCAACAACTCTAAGGACCTAAAACAATCTTTAAATATTTCACAATTTTGCTAAGGTGAGCTCTGAAATGGTGTAGTGTGTTTTTGTGGGTGTTTGGCTGGTAGCCCTGCTTTATTAGAAAAATGTAATTTCATTTTGAGACTCTCCAGACTAAATCATTTGAGCTTCACACTCTTTGTGTAACATTATTGGGCGCCCTTAATGAAATTATAACTCAAGCAAAAGATTTCATTCCCTCTTAGTAAATTAGCCCGGGCCGTGAGGGGTGGGAGAGCCAGTCCGTCCCTGGCCTGCTCTACTCATTCTGGAGAATGAAGAAAGAGCAGGCGTTTTATATTTGAGTTATTTATTGTTCTCTCTGAGCGAACATTACATTGCTGCCCGTCCCCACTGGAAACAACAGCTGTTAACAGGCTCCTGAATGAATTTCAATGTGAAGTCCTCTGGCCTCTGGGAAGCTTGGGTAAAGAGAAAATAGGCTCAGAATTGAAAGAAAAAGAGCACGTTTCAGGCCTGGGTCTGAATGCCTGAAGGCTAACTGCAGATAAAAATGCTAGCTGAGGCTGTCATGCGAAGTCACACTTAGAATTGTGCCTGAAAGGGAGCCCCGCATGTCACCAGCCCCCCTTCCCGTGGACAGAAGCGGCGGGACCCACGGAAAGCCCTGCCTTCGGTGCCAACGGATTCCCGGAACGGGGACGTGTCCCCACAGCAAAGTAGCTCAACCCTGCGGGCCAGGCCCGGGCACGGGGACCATCCAGAACAGTGGGAAGGGGGCCCTGGAGACACAGGTGTCCGAGGGGAACCCGGGGTGCACTTGCCCCTGCCCCCAAGGGGGCTCCCCTGTGAATGAGCACCCAGCTCCAGAGCCTGGACATAGTCGGTGGCGCCTCTACAACACGGAGCTTTTCCTCTGGCCCCTGTATGAGTCCGTCTGTCGTGCCTCCTGTCTGTGCTCCCCCCACAACCGCCTCTCTGCTTAAGAGACGCAGCGCTGAGCCCGTGGGAAAACACGTCCCGTCGGCCACGCGCGGCATCTCCGCGGGCCAGCTGCCCACCAGCTGTCAGGAGCCCAAATGTGGGATGACGGCCTCACTGCCCACCCTGGGGCGCAGGCGCAGGGCCCTCCCGCAGGCTCCTCTCCCAGAGGACACCCCTTCCTCCCTCACCTGCTGCCCCTCAGCTTGATGGCCCGTCTGTCCTTGTTCGCGCACGTCCAGCCCACACGGCAGGTTCTCTGCTAACAGGGAAGAAAAGTCTTGGTTTGATTTGCACGATTCTAGCTTAACTGTGGCAATTTTTTCTGTACTTGCTTTACTTCCTCCCTGTGAAGGGCCCTTGGCCTGAGCTCCGCCCCACCCAGCACCCCGGGAGCCCACACGAGGTTGTCGCCCTGGAGACGGCCGTTTCAAGTTTTGAGGGACAGAGAACAAGAGGAGGGGAGATGCCAAAAATGAGGAAAGAAAGATGGAAATCATAAAGTTTAAAATTGAATGAAGAGAGGAGTCTGATAAAAATGCTGTCAGAAATTCAATAAAAGACTGAACCAGAATGAAGTGGCTGAAGCCAAAACGAGCTTTCAACCTCCCTGTCCAAACCCTCAGTAATAAGAACTTGGGAGAGCACTGAGTTTTTCTGAAACTCGATGTCAAAAGTGCATTTCCTGTTCCTTTCTTTCCAGACAAAGTAAGCATGTTGTCAGCCTTCATCGCTCCCTTCAAGCACTTAGGCCCCGGGGCCACCAACACGGAGGACGAAGACAATCTAAGTAAGCACTTTCCCTTCCTGAAGAGTGGGGGGGGGCCCAGCCCCGTGTGCTGAGGGCGTGTCCTCTACTGCCCCCAAATGCAGGGTCCTTAGGGTGATGGGTGGGGGACTGTGTGGGTTTCCCAGAGCAGGAGGCCCATCCCCACCCCGAAGAGGAAGGGAAGGAGGGGAGGAAGGAAGGGGAGGGAAGGAGATGAATGCAGTTTGAACGATTATTCAACAAGGA
Organism: Proteles cristata cristata; assembly: GCA_017311185.1. Lineage (NCBI taxonomy): Eukaryota > Metazoa > Chordata > Mammalia > Carnivora > Hyaenidae > Proteles > Proteles cristata. The sequence continues at coordinate 122,300 of JAESUZ010004790.1, read as the reverse complement.
AAGAGCTGGATGTTTGCCTGCCTGTTCAGACAACAGTTCTGGCTCGTGGAGGAAACCAGACACGAAAGCAGTGTGCTGTGGGGACCAAAGAGCTGCTTGGGAGAGGGGGGATCTGAACAGTTCCCCTGCTGAGACCGCTTAGGGGCCCAGGGGAGGCAGGGCTGGTGCACGGGTGCCCCAGGCGTGCCTGGCACACGCGGTCTGTTTTTGGCATGCAGTCAACCATCCACACGAGGGGATGACACATCCTGGTCCACGCAGATACCTCCTGCATTTCAATGCTACCTGACAGATGGGTCACCCTTTCAGCCAAGAGTGAAGGGCATGCGTACTACCTGCGGTGGGGAGGGGCGGGCGTGTGCAGGACTCACCAGGGCAGGAGGCACCCACAGGAGTCCCAGCCGGGAAGACGAAAACACGTCCCCACAGGGCCCCTCCCAGGACACGGGACCGTGAATGGGCCTGGAGGCTGAGGTCACTGTGTTATCCCATGGAAACCATGTGCGTCGGAACCCGAGCAGACCTCGGCTGCCGGAAGTGGGTGTGCAGCATGAGGAGGAGGGTGCAGGAAATCCGAACACAGGTCCCTGAACCATCGGGCAAAGCACGTGTGCCCGAGGGAAAGTCTGACAAATGCTGGGTTCTCCTCTCGGTGTCTAAATGGGAAACTTTCTGGGATTCGGTCAGTTTACCGATAACAGCTTCAGAAACGTGGAACACACACCAGCGTGTGTACGTGTCCACGGAAGCGTATCGTAAGCAGCACGCACACGTGCCCCTCACTGAACTGGACAAGTGGACAAAGCTATCTGAGAAGGCACGTGGAATAACTGAGCTGAGAAAGAGAATCTTCCTCTGCTTCCTCTTCTTTCCCACCTCGAGGGGCTGGGACCCCGTGCATCTACTTGGAGCCCGCGTGGACATGACCTCGTGCTCTGGAACTGCGACCCCACCATGAGCCTGGGCCGCCAGACCCACACCTGAGAGCCCCAGCGCCTCGTCTGCGGGGCGGGGAAGGGACCGTAACCCGGATCACGGAGCGGAGCTTGTACCACACAGGACGACGCGTGGAGACGTGTAGCAGGACCTGGGACAGAGGACGTACACACACCGGCTAACAGAGCACTGACGGCAATTTCCCCTAATTCAGCTCACCGGCGAACAGGTGGAAACCTACGGAGAAGAAGGCTTTTTCACTGTTTGCTACATGTTGAAAGGCCTTGCCAATGCTCGGAGAAACATCTGCTGGCCGTGGAGTGCTCACTGCCTTTGCCGCACACGCCGCTGATTTACTAAGAAACTGCTACGCACAGACACCGTCCACAGAGAAACCCGAGCGACGCCCTTGTCCTGGCGCCTCCAGTTCGGCTGACACAGGCTGGGCGGTGTGTAACCCCACCGCCGCTGGAAGGCAGGAGAGGAGCCAGTGGCTGCTCCCAACGGTCTGTGGGGGGAAGGCGGACGCGTGAGGTGTGTGCGTGCACGCGCCTGTACAGGGAGAGAGGGTGGCGTGGTAGCGAGTATGAACCTGCTCCGAAGTCTCCTGCTTTCAGGCCGCATGGCTCTGGTGTGCGCGGGCCGGTGGTGCACGAAGGTGCCTGGCCTGCCGCACACGCGCAGTCACGTCAGGGACCGTGGGGCGGGGCCCCCCGGGTGGCCGGTGGCACTCACCTCCACTCGTCCCGTGAGCTGGAGTTCCCAGTGACAAGGGCAAAGCTGGGGTACAGGCTCGGTGACCAGAGACCCTCAGCCTGAAGGAAGATGGTGGCTGGGAGCCCATCTGGAAGCCGTCAGCGGGGCTGGGTTTCTGCCACACGTCTCCCGGACGACGCCACGTTCTGAGACGTGGTTTACGCAGGCAGCTCCAAAACGTTTCTTCCGCGAACGCTGGCCCCATGACCTCAGTGCCTACCACTGACCCAGGTCACACAAGACAGGACAGCGATGCCCACGCCTGGGGTGCTCCCTGCACTGGGTCTGGAGGGAGGGAGACTCCCCCCACTGCACCCTCCCCCAGATGTGCAGCAGGCACAGCGCCCAGAACTGCGTGTGACAGGTCCTCAGAAGGAGGACCCCTCAGCCTGCTGCCGAGCCAGATCCGGGAGCCGCCAGGTCAGGCCTGTGCTACTGCAACCCCAGGCAGCCGTCTGTTTGAGGGTCCATGTTGAGCTGTCTATGACCCGTCTGTTTGAGGGGTTCCGAGCATACAACAGATGCACTTTCAGAAACAAACTGTTTTTGTCATACAATAAGCATCCTAGAGCCACGTCCTGCCCCCTGGAAGCCTGGGAGAGTCCTGGCGACGGTCATCCCTCATGTGGCCGTGACCCGTCACCAGTCAGAGCCCACGGCGTTTACAGATCACATGGGAAGTCTTCGTGTCTTGTCCCCCTGGACCCTCACAAAAGCCCCGCCGTGGCAGGTTCTGTTTGAGCACTGCTCAGCCTCCAGCCCAGGTACAGGGCTCCACCTGCCCTTCCTCCCATCTCCAGAGACAGCGGGGCCAGTGTTCACACCATCCGCAAGGCCTGGGGTCGGCTCCCTGAAAGATGGCCGAGTCTGAACCAGAGAAAAATGCATACCTGGAGGGTCAGTGCGGAACGTGAGCTCCCGGACAGCTCAGGGACAACGGGAGCCTGTTGCCCACATCGAGGTGCCCCAGTTGTGCTGGGGACATGCCTACAGGGCGACTCCCCAGGGCAGCCAGGCCAGGAGCGGAGACCAGGCCCTGCTCTGCTCAGACGAGGAAAATCCGCCATATCCACACACCTCAGGGGTGACCACAGGGCCGAGGAGCGGAAGCCTGTGCTAGGGTGGAGCCCTGGGTGCTTGGGCCCTGTGGTGCCCAGACCCAAGGGCATGCATGCAGGGACAGGCGCCGGCAGCTCGTCCCAGGAGCGAGAGCCTTCTCGGCGTCCTGACTTTTCTCTGGGTCATTCTGATAACAGAGTACGGGAAACCCACTAGCCATGATGGAGAAAAGATAGAGAACCATCTCCTGGATGTGGGCGGGGGGGCGAGGGGATGGGATTGCAGTTCGTTTAGTACCGTCTGTGCCAAGAAAGGAGACGTGAACGTATGAAACCAGAACTGGAGCCCAGTGAGAAACTGTCACGGCCTCACTGTGGCAAGTCCCCGCAGGGACCCGGCAAGACGGCAAGGTTTTCCAGAAGAGGCTCGTGGGTCCGAGTGGCGCTGCGGCTGCAGGTCCCCGTCCATCCCTCCTTTGTGTGGGACAGGTGTCCTTTCATCTCTTCCCCGGGACCGAGCACCCAAACGACACAGGCTACTTTGTCCTCCATATTATGTCTGGGGCCCGGAAGGTTGCTGATGCTCAGCAGAGTCTGGTAAGAGTTTGCCTGGCCAACCACGAAGGAGAGACACAGGAGCCACTGTGTCGCATTGTGGGGACCACGGCCTTGGTGACAGGGTGGATGTCTTCAGGCCTGGCCTCAGGAGCCCCCGGCGCGCCATGACAGAAGGGAGGCTGTTCCCGGCTTCCCGGCAGCCCTGGAATTCCAGGGAAAAGTCATCCTCAAGAGCTCAGGGGTGTGTGTCTCGGTCTTTCCTGCTATTTTCTAACAACTGCGTGATACTAGTTCCTGTATATCAGGGTTTGGCCTGAGCCTCCCTCACACTCTCCTCTGGTTCAACCTCAGAATAAGCCCGTAAGGCGAGCGCGGTCAAAGCCACAGTACGAAAACGGAGTCCAGGCAGGTACAGGGATGTGCCCCTACTCACACGCACCAGAAGGGCTGGGAGACTTTGACATCTCGTGAGTGTGAGCCCAGAGCCACAAAGGGGCCGCTGCCCCGCCCCCTGCCCCTGCGCAGGCTCCAAGTCCAAGGGCAGCTGGCCGTGTAGAACAGAGCTAAACCCCCACCTGGCCCATCTGCAAAACCCAGACATTATAGCTGGTGTGTCTGGGACGGGACCCAGAGGCCCACATTTTTCACCAGTTTTTATTAGTTATTGGTTATGACGGAAGGGTCTTCATGCCACAATCTGACAGCCGTGGCTTCTGCCACGGACGATGGTGACACTGGCGGCCGCAGGGCCTTGTGAGTCAGGAAGGAGAAAGGTGGAGAAGCAATTTCAGGGCAGGTGGAGGGAAATGTCGGTCCCCTGGGCTGTTTCTCCAAGATAAACCTTTTTACCTCAGAAGGCAGCAGAGGTCATCTGATACGCTGGATGCTCCCCTCACACCTTGTGGGAAATCAATAACACATTAGAGGACTCCCAGCAATTTTCTACGCAATCTGCAGTGGGGCTTTTTGGTTGGGTTGGGAGGTTTTTTTCCCCCCATCTTTATGTTCAGTTTGAGAAACTGCATGGGTAATCTGTTCGGTTTCCTGGCCCAAAATGCCCCAAAATGGGCAGAGCTCTTTGCCGCCTCTCTGTCCCCAAGATGCACGATCAACAAAAAGAGTAGAGATTAAGTGCTTGATATTTGGAAGGTAATTATTTCCACCAAAATGGACTGTAAATACCACCCACCTCTAATTCAAAAAAACCCTCAGCATCACGCCTTTGAACCGAGTTACCTGCGCAGACCTCGCAGCTCGTAGCAGCCAACAGCTACAGGAAAGGCTATACGCGCACAGGCTGGCTGGGGAGCACCCTGGAGGGGGCCTACCGGCTGCCACCCCCCTCCCCGAGAGGCCAAGGTCACGGAGCCTACTGCTCTCCTTCCACGGCAGGACTGAGGGGAGCCTGCTGGGCGTCTGGGCGTGAGCCGGCTGTAAATATGCCTCCACATCTCCGCGTGCTTAATGAGAAAAAACCCACTCCTGACTCCCAGGGAAGGCTTCAAGGACCCTGCGGCCCCAGCATCTGTCCAAACTGATGGTGACGGTACTCCCTCACCGTCTCCTGGAAAGTCCAGCACAGGCGCCCCTGTGAGGTGGCGGAGAAAATGACGGGACGGTTCTGCTTCCGGAAAACCACCCATACAACAGACGGACGTTCCCAGGACCCACTCACATCTCCACCGATGACCCCAGGGCAAGAGTTCCCCTCTTTGAGGCTCGATTCTTCTAGAAAGTGGTGCTATGACCCCCACCCTGTGGGGATTTTAGGAATAAGAAAGGCAGCAAGGAGAAGGTGTGAGGGGGCCTCGGTGGAAGATAGCTGCACAGCTCACCACCACCATCCCGTGAGGATCTCAGAGGAGACCTGAGGGCTCTGCGCCCGAGAAGCACATTTGTCCCTGAAGCAGTGGGGACCTCGTCCTGTGGTCCCGAAGTGACACAGGTCCCACACGAAACAGCTGTCCAGGCTGAGAGGGGTCCAGCCCACAGAAGCTAAATCACCATGATACTCATCCACCACCCACAGTTAGCAAAGGATGGCTTTGCTAAGTTCACTTCCTACCATTTCCTACAAGGAAAGAAAGGAAGGAAGGAAGGGAGAAAAAAGAACACACCACAGACACAAAGGAAGCCACCCTCCAAGCCCACGTCTATTTTCTTCCTCTTCTCTCAGGGGGAAGGTGCGAAGTCTCTAACTTTTACCCCTACATGTGATTTTACAAACAGTGTATAATGAATGAATCTGTATAAACTAGTGATACCTTCCTCTACACATTAGTTTTCATCCTCTGATACATTTCAGAGTCACCTACGCTGACGCATACAGATGTAGTTGATTAAATGCAAGTGCCATGTGGCGTGGCTTCTATTGAATGAGGCTCCAGAATCTACCCACCACTGCCCTGGACAGGAAAGGCCGCCCTGACCCTCAGCATCGCCCAAAGCCCGTAAGAGGAAAGGGCCATGTGTCTTGATTGATTTGGGGCGGCCTGGGGAGACGGCCGTGGTGCCCAGGCCCAGAGCAACAGACGTCAATGGGCCCCGCGCCCCCTCTCCCCCCTCCCCCAGCCATCACCTCCTTCTCAGAAATGCGTCTCTGCGAGAAATGCCAGGGAACACGGGCCCTTCCACCCACAGCGAGTGGCCCCCACTCCCACACGACTACTCCGGGCCCTGGCCAGCGAGAGCCCCACCTCCCGAGTGGACATCCCCGGCTGGCGGGCGGGCTCACATGTGCAGGCTGTGCAGCCGCAGCAGCAGTAACGTCGGCGTCGGTGGCGAGCCGCCAGGGCCCTGGGTCACGGCTGTCTTTCTCGCCCACAGGTACCAGCAGCGCAGACGTGAAGGAAAACCGCAACGTGAGCAACTGGGAGGCGAGGCCCCTGGCCACCAGTGACCGGGCCCGAGGCAGCGCCCCGGGCGTGAAGCGCAAGAGGCCGCTGGAGGAGGGCAACGGCGGGCTCCTATGCCCCCTGCAGCTTGTCTGGAAGCAGCTCTCGTGGTCCGTGGCCCCCAAGAACGCGCTGGTGCAGCTGCACGAGCTGCGCCCGGGCCTGCAGTACCGCATGGTGTCCCAGACAGGCCCCGTGCACGCCCCGGTCTTCGCCGTGGCCGTGGACGTCAACGGGCTCACCTTCGAGGGCACCGGGCCCACCAAGAAGAAGGCCAAGATGCGGGCGGCCGAGCTGGCACTGCGGTCCTTCGTGCAGTTCCCCAACGCCTGCCAGGCCCACCTGGCCCTGGGCACCGGCGCCGGCCCGTCCACGGACTTCACCTCTGACCAGGCCGACTTCCCCGACACGCTGTTCAAGGAGTTCGAGCCTGCCGCCCCCAGCGAGGCCTTCCCCAGCCGCCGCCCCGCCGATCCAGGGCTGCTGCCCGCGGCGCGCCCTCGGGGGCGGCTGCTCTGCCACCCGCTGGACCTGGTGGGCGCCGCGGCCCCGGGCGACAGGAACCCCGTGGTCGTGCTGAACGAGCTGCGCTCCGGCCTGCGCTATGTGTGCCTCGCCGAGCCGGCGGAGAGGCAGCGCGCCAAGAGCTTCGTCATGGCCGTGTGCGTGGACGGCAGGACGTTCGAGGGCTCGGGACGCAGCAAGAAGCTGGCCAAGGGCCAGGCGGCACAGGCCGCGCTCCAGGCCCTCTTCGACATCCGGCTGCCGGGCCACGTCCCCAGCAGGAGCAGAAGTCACCTCCTGCCCCAGGTGAGCCGCGCAGGGCCGCCACGGGTGGCCCTCTGCAGATGCCCGCAGGAGGCGTGGTGGGCGCAGGGCCCTCTGTTCCCACCACTGCAGGTAGACGGCCCACCACCGCCTCCCAGAAGAGCCAGGCTCTGCCCCGCGCCCTCATCATTAGCAGCGATCTGCAGGCGTTTGGAAAGAGCGAGTCGTGTGAGTGTGAAGAGAGAGTGTCCATACCCCAAGGTAGCAGATCATCCTCGAGATGGCCACACCCACCGCAAGGGGCTGGGAGATGGCCACACCCACCACAAGGGGGCGGGCTCCTCCCTGGGGAGAGGGTAGAGGCAGGTCAGCAGAGAGCGAGTGTGAAAAGTGTGCCTGGCGGCCGTCGAGGGGATTGGGGAGGGGGGTCCTCCAGCTGGAGGCCTGGGGAAATCCCCATGAACATGGCTCATCTCACCCAGGTGAAGCCAGTTGGGGGCCCTCAGCCGGGCCAGACAGAAGTGCAGGGTCCAAGGCCATGGGCTGGCGGGAAGCAGAGAGCTCACAGACGGAGAGGGGGCTGGAGCCCACGTCGTGGTCATGACCTTGCTGTTCCAGTAACACTGGGCCAGCCTGTTCTCTGGGGGAATGTTTTGTGGCACCATCATGTGTCAGGAACTGTCTGTGATTTTGTAACAAGTGCTTATTTATGCAAATCACCCTCTTGTCACTGGGAATGACTTGTGGGCGTCGTGTATGTGAGACACAGGACGGTGTCTGTATTGGCTTTCGCACAACAGAGGACAGACGCGCTTCACGCAGAGGCCAGTGTGGGAGCAGAGTGGGCCCCGCGTAACTGAGTTACCACTGTGACCACCGTGCCCCCCATCACAGCACCCAGAACAGAGTCCGCCCCAGGGACCAGGTGTGTGCTCCCCAGGGAGCACCAGGGGCCTTATGGCCATCTCAGCAAATGGCTCCAGAGAAGACCCTGGAGCAGAGTCACACTGGGGGTAGGCACTCACTCGTTCACTCACTTATTCAATCACTCATTCACTCGTTTGCTCACTCACTCACTCGTCAGTCTTTGACCCTTAGTGGCTGCAGAGCTCACGAGGGCAAAGCCGGCTGTGGCCCGTCCCCCACAGCAGGTGGAGAGATGGAGGGGACAGCTGAGCGAGGCCTTCCTGTTCTCTGCTATCTCGGCCCCGGCTCCACCGTATTTTCTCAGATACGTGCTGCAGGCTGTAAGAGGCGGGTCAGAGGGGTTTAGACTGAAATCACCTGCCTTGCCTCGCAACCCACCGTCAAGTACCACCGCGTCCAGGTGAACATGGTGTTTACAAAGCAGCTGGCTCAGTCCGCGTGAGCACCGCAATCTCGGAGGGAGGGGCTGCACCCCTGCAGGGTTTGGGCGCTTTGTTCCTTCCTGTCCTGTGTCTCCACTCTTGTAACTTAAACATGGCAACAGCACCCAAGGAAGCCGCCGTGCCCTCTGCGGCCTGCACGAGCCCCAGGCTGCCATGACCTTGGCCATGGCCTGTGTCCCCGGCCATCTTCTCCCAGGAGGTTCCCCACCCCAGGCCTCTGCAAGCCCCCACCGGCCTGGCCCTTCTGCCTGTCCCACCTCCCTCTGCCGCCGCCGCACCAGCCCCGCTGAAGGCTGAAGGGTGTCAGTGAGCTCTGGCCGCAACACCATCTCCTTCCATGTTGTCAACCCCGAGCGCTCGCACAGAGGACCAGGCAGCACCACTGCTTTGTAACAGTCATTTGACCCCAGAATGCAGCACATCAGTTAAAGCCACGGCCGCTAAATTATTTTTCTCTGACAGTCCACTAACCACCCGACTGGATGATGGAGGGCGCAGAGCAGCGTGAGGGTTGCGGGCCATCCATCACACCCCAGGCACGGCCGTCTCAGAGGCTCATTACCCGGTCGCCTCGCCCCTGCACACAGGCTGGGTGGGGCTGAGCCGGCCTGGGGACTCAGGACCAGTCACCATCAGTGGTTTTATTACATCCCAATCGTGTCTTAGATGTGGACTGGATTCAGGGATGGATCTTTAATTCAGAAAAGATCCCAAGAATCCCCATAAGTCCTGTTCTGCCCGACGCTGTCCATACAGCCTGCGTCCCCCAGGTCCCCGAAGACACGACCTTCTGTCTGCTAACTGTGCCATTAGCACCCGCACCAGGAGAGCAAGCTGGCAGTTGCAGGCCAAGCCAGACTCCTGGAAAAGGCAGGTCCCCAGACACTGAGCCGTGCAGACCCCTGCCCAAGCCCAGGTCAGCCCCACTCACTGCTGGAGTGACAATTTTAGAACTGGGTGTCAACATCAGGCACTCAACGTTCTCAGCCCAAACGCGAGGTTCTGCCCCAACAGGGTGGTCTTGGGTGAGCAGATGACAAACTGAGTCCCAGAGAGTGCTGAGAACTCTGACCAGAGCTCCCACAGTGACACGCAGAGACAGAAAATCCAAACGTGACAGTGCCTGGAGCCACATGAGTGTGTTTAAATGGTGCCGTGGGTCCCACTGGAAACACCCATCCACCAGATGCTGGAGCTCCGACCTGGCCCCTGAAGCTCTGATTCCTGCACAGGCAGGTCGGCTCACCTGCACCGTTCCGGCCTGTTCGTGGCTCTGCTTCCCTGCCCCCACCCCACGCCTGGGGAGCAGGAGCGCGCAGGACAGGCCGGGCGAGCTGGAGGTTTGCTCTGACCTCAAGCCAGGTCTGGACGAGCATAGCGTCCCCACGGCCCTCAGCTGAAGACCTGAGAGAGCCTGTCAGGAGCGGCCAGTGCATTGCGCCGGGCACCCAAGTATGGACCTTGCTGGAGGCATGGAACATCATGTCACTGTTCCCCAGGAAGAGAAAGGGGAAAGTTGCACTTGCTTCACCTCCATTTTGAAGGAAAAAGTTCTGAAGAGCAGTATTCTCAGTGATGATTACAATCATAGGTGTCGATTTCTCCAGGACTGGACTTCCAACCATTCCTTGTGGGGGGCATTTCGCACAACTGGGCTAGATTTGTTCCTTCACTTTCATGAGCTCTGGCTTTGGGTCTCTTATCCAGGGGGCTGAGATCAAGTGTTCAATTAAATTTTCTAGGACACAGCACAGACCTAACGGGGGTGGGGGGTGGGGGGGTCTATAACACACACAGGAGCACGAGCTGTGCGCTCTGCCTATATCAGTTGATAAGGGTGACCGATGCAGACCGGGGGGTAGCTGGGCTGGCCTGACTCTTCCCATTTTCCTGGCCTACAGCTGGTGCATCTTCTCAGTACAGGACTCCTCTGCGATAGAGATAGGAAGTGATAAATGAGACCGTGTCAGCACATACAGATGGTCCCCAACTTAAGACGGTTTCAATTAGCAGTGTTTAGGCAATAGCGTAAATATGATACACATTCAGTAGAAATCATTCTTTGAATTTTGAATTTGGATCTTGTCCCTGGCGAGCAGCATGTGGGAAGATCCTCCCTTGTGAATGACATGGACAATGACCGTCTTCCAAACCCACACCACCATTCTGCTCCTCCCCATGAGCGTAGAATTCAGTCCACTATGTGAGACAGTCGACAGGCTTGTCAAGCGGACGTGGTGTTGAGGACTCTGCCCAAACCCAGGCTGATCTAAGTGTTCTGAGCACGTCTACGGTAGACCCGGCTAAGCTGTGACGTTCAAGGGTAGGTCGATTAAACACAATTTTGACTTAACGATACTCTCTACTTATAATAGGTTATCAGGTCATAACCCCATCATAAGTCAAGGAGAATCTGTGAATACTCATTCCCTGGAAACATTATCATAAACAAGATAAAATCACAAAATCTCAGGAAAGCGTTAAAGGTGTCTCCTACCACGGAGAAGAGAATGAGCACCTGGGATGGTGCAGAGAAAGGTACAGGGGTCAGGAAATGCCCTGGAGTGGCACACACACAGTCCCTGACTTCTGTGTCAGCTTCTCCGGCACATTCAAGGACCCCCCCCCCCCACTTTGTTTTGTTTAGAATTTCCACATCTAACTGCAGTGATGTTAGCCGTGTGTCTTTCCCTCAGAGGAAGAGGGCTCCCGCAGGTGCACTGCTCCACTGCGCCCTCTGGGGGACCCTTTCAGGGACCCACTAACCAGGGGAGCGACTAGCCACACCCTCCTCTGCTCCCACGTATGCATCGATCACTGTGGGGAGGGGAGAAACCATGGGAATCTATAACAATGGAAAAGAACAATTACTTTTTAAGTTTCAGCATTTTACAGCAAATTTGGCTCAGAGCTCCAGTCCGCGATCCCATTTCATGGAATCTGCCCCCAGAATTAGCTGCGGAATGCGGCCGGGGGCTCCTCAACAGCTGCGCTGCGGGACGCTAATAGCATGTTTGCACAAACGTGCCGTCCTTCTCCCAAACCCCAAGGTGACCCCCAGCCGCCTCTGGCCACTTCGCAGACTGTGTTTCTGATCTCCTGCTCCTGCTAATCTATCTTACTCAATGGGAACCGTGTCCTAACTGCTGTAATGCAGAACCGTTAATTAATATTGCCGAAACAAATTAGCGATAGAGGGGCCCTCAAATTTTAAATAGGCTTAAATTAAAACCAGATAGCTATAGAAATCATATCCACTTGGCTTTGAGACGGCTTAGCACTGTCTAGCTGGTGTAACCCGGACGCCCGGAAACAGCAGCTGGTGCCGCTCAGCTCTGGGGACGAGGGGTGGGCCAGCCAATGCCAGCCCTGTGGTCGGCCACGGTGCAGCCTGGAACAGTTCCAGACAGACACCTGATCAGAGTCCCGGAGCTGTGTGCATCCCCCAGACACAAAGGACCACTTCCTGACTCCAAGTGACTTCCGTGGAGTCACGTCAGCAAGGGATCTTCTCGTTTCTGCCCCGTCTGACAGGGTCTCAGCTTCTCAGCTGTTTTCCTGTTGTCTCCTGGAGAGTGGGATTGGGGTCTGACCCCCTACACGCAGGCACCACCGGCACGGGAGACCCCAAGCGAAAGAGCTCAGCCCAGCAGCTGGCCTGGGGCTCCAGGGACTTCCTCTGAGGCTTGCCGGCACGGCCAGAAGTGCGGGGAACCAGATGTCTCTCTTCCGCTTGAAGCACCCGGACAGGGTGATCTCAACGCAGGTGCTCACTGTGGGACAGGCAGGCACGTGGACAGGTACGGCCCATGAGAGCTGGGACGGAGGACGGGCACCCGCCTGACTGTGGGGAAACGTACGGATCGAATTCCCCAGTTTGGGATTCTCATAAAGGTCTTGATGCATTCAGGCTGCTGCAACAATACCAGTCATCGGGTGGTTAACAGGCAACAAACTGACCCTGGTGGTCCTGGAGGCTGGGAGCCCAAGGCTCAGGTGCTGGCACATTCCGTGTCTGGTGAAGGACACAGGTAGCATCTTCTCGCTGTGTCCTCACTGGGGGGAAGGGGTGACGGGGCTCCCCGCGGTCTCTTTCAAAGGACACTAATCTCATTGAGTAGGCTCAGCCACCGTGACCTCATCACCTCCCAGAGGCACCTCCTGACAGCATCACCTTGGGGGTCAGGTGTCACACACGAACTTGGGGAGGGGTCGCAAACAGTTTGACCACAGCAATCTGGCAACCACTAACATTAAAGAGAATGAGACACCCTACCATTCAGGTCAGAACAAACCAGCTTATTACTACAACCCCAGCCGACCCCACCCCACACCATCGCCACCCCCACCAGCTCAGCTTTCTCGTCACTCTGCCCTCTGTCCCCTTAGGAGCCAACCCAGTTGGATCAGTTACTGAATGTAAGCATCCTACGTGTGACTCTCTGGGCCTGTGCTAAGACCCTGCCATGCAGACACGGGCAATACTGCACAAGAAAACATGCCTCAGTAACCATGGTGGGAGAAGAGACTTGGTGCAACGGTACCCAGCCATTCACCACATCAATGCCGTCGCAAAAAAAAAATCCCTTTTCTGGCCGCAGGATGGGGCGACGGCTTCTCCACGGCTCTGCTGTGTGAGGTCAGCGTCACGGGACTCATCGCAGCAAAGCCGTCAGAAAGTCGTCGTCATGCCTCCAGGCGAGTTTGTCCCGGGGACACACCGCCACCCCTGACACGTGTTGGTGGGGGCGGGGTCAGGAATGACCTTGCTGGCATCACGGCACGCGTGGGACTTGGGGACTCGGGGAGAACCAGGCAGGCTTGCACTCAAGACACCGCCGCCCGACTGCTCTGCTTTCTGCAGAGCTCCCCCTAACCGGTCGTCCACACCCCCTCCTCCCCAGTCGCATACGGAGTTCACTCTCCGAACCAGTTATTTCCGAAAGAGGATCAATTCCTCCGACGCCTTTTCATAGATTAGAACAACAACAACTTTGTTTTGCTGCCAAAACGCCTTGTGGGGGGAGGGGCCGCGCTGCGGCACATGGAGAACCGACACCCGTGGTGGCCCCGGGCGGCATGGCTGCCCTCCCCTCCCAAGCTGCAGGGGAGGCCCAGGAACACATGTTCGATTCGGGGCACCACGCGTTTGTATATGGGAATGCACCTATTAAAAATGTAAAATGTTTATGCAGAGTCCACAGGCAGAAAACCTTGGTCTTTATCATCTCAAATAGATGCGGGTGTTACCTTAGCACCAAGCATCCCTACAGTGGGGGACAAGCATCTTCCCTTCCACTCAGACGTGGTGAGGGCTGTCAGCCGAGATGTGGAGAGGCCCCAGAGACATGGCAAAGAGACGGGTACAGAGGAGGACAGGGGCATCCTCTGTCCCAACACTAAGAAATTATAAACTCAATAATGCAGAAATCCTATCTTGTCCAGTTTTTGTTAATAGCTCTAATCAGATGAGCCAACCGGACAAGATGAACCCACTTTTTGACTCCTAGAGCAAAACCCGTGATCTCTACATCTCCCTCCCTCTCTCTCCTTCTCCCCCTCTCCCCCTCATACACACACGCCCCCACACATGCATGATGTACATGTACACATGTCTGTGTAATTCCACCTCTAGAGAGAAAGACGCCTGTCCTTCATGTCACAGCGAAAGCTGTTTTCCCCACGAAGGAATCCGACCTCCCTGCAGTCTGTCGTCCTGTCTGCCCGGGGACTTTTTCCAACAGTCCAGCAGCGCCCGACGACCACTAGCTCTTCTTGGGGTCATCACCGTGATTAGGATTCACGTGGTTAGAGGCTCAGTTCCTTGGGGAGTCTCCTTTCTGCACCAAGGACATTAAAATGCACACAGCAGGCAGGGAGGACACAGGTCCCTGGTTGTAGGTCCGGCTTTTGGATAAAGAGGTGAGGTTTGCTGGAGTTCGCAGGCTCCTGACAAGGCCAGCAGGTGAAATGCAGCAACGACACTAACAGGAAGAGTACGTGCCGTCCGCCTGACACTCCAGTGCACCTGGATGTCCTGTGGTTTTATTTGCTACAAACTCGGGCAGCCCTAAGAATATAAAATGAGGTGCTGTGGGCAGAGGCTCTGGGCGGGCGCAGGGCACGCCCGTGGCCGCCTGCTGTCTACTCGCAACCTCCCTGTCCCTCAGAGCACAGAGAGGCCATATGCAGGGTCCCACCTGGGGACACTGTGACCAGGACACTGTCTCCCCCTCGGATACCACAATCCCCGCAGCCAGAAAGCAGTGTCCAATCCCATTCACCAGTGAACGTGTCTTCCGAGGGTGCCCGTGCAGGTGACCGTACCGACACAGGATGGGACCGCATGGGTTAGAGTTGGTGCCCCGGTGCCTTGCAGAGCCTCGGTCCACCGCGGACTCCTTCATTCATGTGTGTTCATGGTCATCGTCTGCTGTCACTGACCCTAAAGCTGTGAACGCTCTGGCCTGGCCCCCAGAGGCAGCCAGCGTGAGGTCCTTCCCGCGAGGCCAGGCTGGGTCTCGCCCCAGAGCACCCACAGAGATCTGGACGGGGTCCTTCTGTTAGGTGGCTGGTCTGCAGCACATGCTCACTCCGAATGCTCCGGAAGATGCTTTGTGGGTATGTTGTTTGAGAAAAGGGGAGGGACTTGAGAGGGGAGAACCACGCTGCTGTTTACCCAGAACCGCGGGGCCTTCCTGAGAAGGGGCTCCGCAGGTCACCACCTAGGAGTCCCCCCAGACAGGCAAACTCTGCTCTGTCTGCTCCCCTGGGCCAGACACGTGCCCTGGGCAGGTGGACATCATGGACTCTGGTCACCCGAGCATGAGGCCCACATGAAGCTGTTATTTTCCGCCAACGTGCCCCGAGGGGACTGCTGTCTCTGGAGCCTCAGAGCAGCAGCCTTGGGTCTAAACCTCTAGCACTTGGCCTCACTGGGGTGCCCTGCTGCCCCGGAAGCCTGTGTGCCTCCCTGGAATTCTTCTCCTCCTGCCCTGCAACCGCGCAGCCCGGGGCTGTGGCCAGGATTACACGGCTGCCTGGGTTTTGTGGCCACACACTCCCTCCCGTGGGCCACCAGGAGGAAAAGTTGGCCTTTTATAGAAGGAAGACACCAGCCGACCCTGCACTTGGCTGAACCTCCATTTCTTTGTTTCCTCAGAACTACAATGACAGGCCACCTCACTGTCATTACACAAGGAAAACTCTTCTAAAATTATCTCCTTGATGACAGTGAAGGCTTTGTTAACAACACATGTATACATCTGTACACTGCATACGAATGCGCAGTTGTGTACAACATATATTCTGTGGTGTACACAATACACGTTCACGGAACACACACTTACACAATGTATGTGCAATGTGTGACGTGTGTTTATACCACAGCCTCCACCATCTTCTCACTGAAACACGTTTGGTGCAGTTTAGATAGAGTTCAGTACGGATCTAAGTTCAAACGTTCCCAGCTCTGCCTGTGACGTTTTCAAGCAGAGCTGATGTGCCTGCTGCGTGACCCAGAGTCTCCAAACCGACCCTCCCCGCCTGTCTTGCTGGTCCTCAGCCACGGGGCACACTGCTGGTGCTGCCGATACCGCGATGGCGTCGGGCGCCGGCGTTGGTGCCTGCCACGTCACAGCACTCTCAAGCCTCACAAAACCCTTGGAGGCAGCGCTATCATGTCCTGTCGTACAGATGAGGACACTGAGGCACAAGACATGCGGCGCTTTGCCCACAGTCTGGCTGGTGAGTGGCGACGCCAGCAGAGAGCGGGTCCAGCAGCTGGCAGGCGGCCTCTCTGAATGTCGCACCTGTGCGAACACACCGCGTCCCCTCGCGTCCGTGCCTCTATGGGCCTCGAGCTCCCTGGAACATGCACGGCTGGGGTCAGGCTCAGCCCTGCGTCCTGCCTCGGCATCGACTCTTTCTTCTACGGCCGTATTTCCAGCAACACACAGCATCTGCCCCGCTCCTCCCAGCACTGGGGCCAACAGTCTGTGTTCAAGACCCCATGTGCCTTCCCGTCACACGAGGGCAGAGAGACCACAGCTGGAAGACAGACGAGCGAGGATTCCCAGACCAGTGGAGCAATGGTCTGTACCAAGGGCACCACTTTAAAGTGCGTTTTTCTAAATCAGTGCACTCAGTGAAATTGGGACTTCAGTCAGGGACTACAGAGCAAACGTCACCGTCCAAACCCCCAAGGGGACTCGCTATGGTGCGGCCCATCCCGCGTTTCCTCACCTTTCCCAGTGAAGGGGCTACCGTGAGCACCTCTGGGGTTGCGGGTGCTGACACTGGGGGTGGAGGGCGGCTCGGGCACCCTGAGGGCTCAGTCCATCCCACACAGCCTCAGGGTGACCTGGGGTGACACCAGACGCCTCTGCATTTAGGGCATTGGCATCGGTGTGTGGGAGGGGCCTCCACACCAGCCGTGGCCTCCTCAGCAGCAGATCCAGGAACACCTGGGGTGCCCACTTGGCACCCCTGAGCCCCACAGTCGGGCTGCCTCTCAGGGCAGGAACCGGGCATACTGGGCCCTGAAAGCACTGCAGGGGCAGGTGGGTGGCACCAGGCAGCATCTCGTGTGGGTCCCTCGACCCTGAGCCCACCTGGGGCGCCGTGTCTCCTGGGAAGACCTGGGGCCCGAGCACCGTCCCCCCGGCTTTTCTCCCTGCTTCTGGATGCACGGCACGCACCGGGTCCCATGCTGGGGCTCTCACCTGGGCCAAGGACTATACGCGACCCCTGGACCCAGGAGTGACTTCCTCGCTGTTGAACGCGATTTTGTCTCCTGCCTTGGTCTTCTGGTTCGGTTAGTAAATCGGATGACGTAGAACTTGAGAGACAGCCCTTGTCTCACAGACGTGACACCAGACCCTGGGACAGGAGATACTGCCCAGGGACCCGGGGGCGGGGGGAGGGGCGTGGAGGTCAGCCGGGGCTGGTGCTCCTTCCGGGACGTGAAGACTCCTCCCACCAAACCGGCATCTGTGAGGAGGACTTGCAAGAAGAACAGCCCTGAACGAGCAGCGTGCGTTCTGTATGCGGCATTTCTGTTCACCCTGGAGTGTGAACATCCCTCTTCCCCTGTGCCGCCAGGTCCAAGGAGCCCTAACTGTGCCCTGCTGTGGAAGCCACACAGACCACATACACAGCGTCCTTGCTCCAAACCCAAGAAATCCAGATCCACAAAACAAAGAAAACCAAAATTCCAGCCAATGCGGAGAACATATAAAACTGAAATCCTGAGTTTGCAAAAACTACAAAACACTGTTTTAATCACACGAGACTTTCAAGTTTTAATATTTTCCTCCCACATTCCAGTGGAGAGCTTGGGGGATTTCCTGGGTTGGGGATCACTTCCCCTCGTGAACACAGGTGAGAATCTTGCTATTGAGATAGAGACAATTTAAATTTTAAAAAAGTGTAAAAAGTCAGAATAATAAACAGCAGGGAGAAGGGGAGTGACCACGGCCAAACCCCCCTTTTCCCAGCCAACTTCTCATCCAGCTGAGAGCAAGGAGCTAGTGGGCGAGACCAGGACGGAGGTGGCCGTGAAGGAGGCACGGCAGGGAGGCTGGGGTGCCCACACGACGGGCTTCCTCGCAAAGCGCCACACGAGGCCAAGTTCCCTGAGAGCCTGTGCGGCATGGGCGCAACCCACATGGCAGCCCCCCCTCCAACCTCTTGAGCCCACAAACCTGGGAGGCGGCAAGGGGAGAGGCTGCCAGCAGCACCCCAGGGCGGTGAGAGTATCCCCAGGGGTCCCTGAAGGATGGACGGTGTCGGCGAGGGAGGGATGAGGGAGCCCCGAGATCCTTTCTGATCACCAGGCAGGCATGTCTGCCCTGTCGGATTCGGTGTCTTTATTTATAGGTTAAACATTAACATGGCGTCTGAAAATGGAATGTTTACAATGGATAGTTCTCTGTGATAAGATGTTTTGGAAAACATACAGAAACAGGTTTTACAGAAGTATTCTTGCAGAACCTCCCCAACTACAGTGAGGTTGAGTAACTAAGAAAATAATGGGGTGTTCTTAGTGGAAAACAAGATAACACACACACTGTAATAACGCTAAGACTAAGTCATAGGTTAAGCTGCAGATACTCTCATCCACCCTCATCCCAGCTGCCAGGGTCAGGGACAGTGTCTGTGGAACGTAGGCCTTAGGGAAGGGGCTGCTCTGCACCACCAGTTAGCAAAGGTCTATGTAGAAACTTACGTTCTGCCCTTATCTGTTCCTTCTAAGTTAGGCTCTTTGTCTCTGGGCAAGACTTTATTTTCCAGTTATATTCCTTATGGCACAGGAGAGCCAACTGTACCTTTAAAGAGTTTAGCTCATTTCTAACACACAGAATAGCCTCTTTGAGTGCATTTACCTTTGTGTCTAATTTTTTGTCTATGATTTCTTGAATAGCTAGGGCATGAGAGACATTTTTGTTTAGTTGATTTACATGTTGAGCTGTATGAACATCTTGGACTAACACAACCGTAGAAACAGAATTGTACAAATAAAGGTCGATCTTTTATGAGTAGGGTCATTAGCCTGTTCACCGCTCAAGGGAAAGCATGGAGGGAAACAGGACCTGCTGGAGACACGGTATCTGTTCCCATAAAGCACAAAAGAAGACGTTCCCACAGAAAGTTCCTTCACAAGGTGCAATCATCATAGCAGGGCCAGAATAAGGGGACAAGTCACTCCTGACCCTGATCAACAAGGTGCCTTGGGGGTCGGGGCCCCAGCAGAAACAACTGAGTGGGGGCGGCTACCGGTCGTCATCTGATTGGCAAAAGGCCGTGCAAACTTGCTTTAGCCTCGCCAGGAGCCTGCTCCACTCGTGGGCTCAGGACGGCTCCCAGCAAGCAGCAGCGCCGGGAGACAGGTGCCAGGCCCCTAACGTCGGGGAGGTGCTGTGGTGGCGACGGGCCCACGAGGCCGCACGTCTGAGCTTCAACCCTGGTCTGGCAGGGGCCACACAAGAGGCTGAACGGGCTGCTGGCCTCCCTGGGAGGCAGGACACACCGCGGCTGCTCAGTGACGACGACGGGTCAGGCTCTGACTCTGTATCTGCACCCTAACGGCGGTATTTGCGCGTGAGCAGGAGAAAAGTGCACAGGGACAAGGTCCTGGCGGGACAGCCCCCGGGGCCCCCGCATCCTTGACAAATGGCACTTCCCTACTGTACGGCCTGACCTGGCTGGGAGGACCACGCAGGACTGTCATGGTCACGAGAGCCAGGGATGTGCACAGCAGAGGGACAGTCGGCGCGTCCAAGTGTCACAGGACACTGGCTTCTGCCTGCTGCTAGCTGAATTCTAGCCCGGTCTGGTTCCCAGCCTGCTCGGGCCACAGGGCTCGGAGGCCAGCGTGCTCCCTTCCTCCCTAACAATCAAGACCCTGATTCTCCAAGAAGCTGCCAGAATGCAAGGCAGCAAAGTGAGGCTGCAGGAACGGCTTCACAACGAGCACGATCTACGTCGAACGCAGGTCTCCTCCGACCTTGTGCTCCACTGTTCAGAGCACTCTGGTCAGATCTGCATGTGATCTCGACAGGTCGCGCTGTCACAGGCGGGTGCCTCTCCGTCTCAGCAGTCACCAGGACACCCTGTGCCAAGGGTAGCTGTGCAACTTCTCAGCACGAGAAGCTCTTTCCTCATGGAAGTACTGACTCGGAAATATTCAGACTCTGGCACAAACCCACCGTACCCTGGACCGGCTGATACTTTTTGCTTTGTCTGCTTTTAATCCTTTTTGTAAGAAAAGCAAATGGGCACAGGTGGAAGGTGTCAGAAAAGAAAACCATCCAAGATCCAGGCAGGGCTCCATGGAGCGTCTTTACAAACCACTACATGAATTGGTGGAAGGCTTCGATTGGCCCCCGCATGGATGGCCCGCTGGCTGCCGCTGGAGGTCGCCGCTCTCTGCCCTCCGGAGTCTGGTCTGCGGAAGGTGCAGGGAGACACTCACCGTGGTACATGCACCACGGCCACGCTGCCGAGCCCAGCTCCGGCCTCTTGTTCACTGGGGAGCAGAGACAGCCCTGGAGGAAGGGGTTATGCGGCCAGGCTGGCCCCGGGGCCCCAGGGCAAGACAAGCCGGGTGGCTGCGAGCCACGGGACCAGGACCAGAGGGATCCCAAGAGGAAAACAGTGCTTTGCGTCCAGAATCTGGGCCCTGCGGACACTGCTGGTGATGGCAACACGCACGTGAGCGAGCACAGAGCGGGCATCGGGATGGGCAAGCCAGGGACACAGAGGCCCAGAGTCTGCGAGGGAGCAGGGGACCCGCCCAGCACCCCTAGGGTCCTGCGAGGGAGCAGGGAACCTGCCCAGCCCTTCCTTTTCAGAGTCTGGAACCAACCCGCTAGCGGAGCACAGAGGAAGGCAGCCGTCTTCCTTCAGCCTAGAGGTCCGTTACCTCTGCCTCTAAAGCCACTGGTGTGGGGGGTCAGGGGGCCATCCCGGAGGCTCGCCCTGTGGCTGGCTCTCCTCAGAGGACCATGGTCCCAGGCAGTCGGCCCAAGTGGAAAATCCACACCATTCTAGACAATAGTGCCAACCACGAGTTGGGCCTGATTTTCTTGTTCCGGTATTTTCCCCCCCGAGGGGTTTGGGAGGGAGGTGAAAGCGAACAGCTTATCTAACATGAATCTGAAGAACGGAAAGTTGATATGGGGAGAGATGGATACAAAATGAACCTGCAGTGTGGCCAGGGGCCAGAAGCAGTGAACCCGGAGCCCCAGACCACGTGGCCTGTGCAGAACGAGCTGAAACATGCAGGATGCCTTCTGGAAGCCGGCGTGACTGCATGTTGTCAGCCAGCACAACTGTCACCGGTGAATGACTTCCCGTTTCCAGTGAGATGCCCGCAGGGTCGGGGAATTGTGGGCCCCTCGGGCTTCCTCCACGTGGAAGGGCTTGTGTGAGACTTTCCAAATTTAAAACAGATGCTGCTTCAGAACAGTAGGACGTAGGCTCCACTTGGAGGACAACAGACACGCCGAAGGACAAGGCCAAGCCGAGGCTGGCGTCAGCCCCAGAGGAGGCGCAGGCTGGGGCGCGCCGCGGCCTGGGAGCAGACTCCAGCATGCCCAACCCTGTGAGGAAGCCCCCTTCCCCAGGCTGACCAGGTACCTTGGAAGACGTCAGGATCCACCCCTTAACCTCTGCTGGCATTTGAACCAGGAATGAAATTAGTGGAGGAGGGATCACTGGGGCCTGAGCAGCAGAGGGGGGGTTAGATTTCATTCTAACTGCCCCCGCCCCCCCGCCCCATAAGGCTAGAGGGACAAGGAGAGGGGCCAGGAGGCAGGACGGGTGGACAGCAAACTGCCCGCACGCACACAGATTCGACGGCATCACCTGAACTGACCAGTTCAAAGACAGACCACTTGCCCCCGGCACACCTATCACATGAGCCAAAATTTACGTGTCCTTTCACTTCAGTTGACACAAGCTGGGCCACCAGTTTGCACTCAGGATCTTAATCCTGCATAGGAATCACAGCAGGTATTGTGTCCTTCTTGTCACTTGGTTATAAGGTCAAGGACTGGAATTTAATTTGGAGAGAAGTTCACATATGTGCACCCTTGTGCTTAGAGGCATGTACTACATGAATCTACTTTTTAATACTTATTCATTTGAGAGAGACAGTGCATGTGTAAGCAGGGACCAAGCAGAGAGAGAGAGAGAGGCAGAAAGAGAAAGAGAGAGGGAATCCTAAGCAGGTTCCATGCTGTCAGCGCAAAGCCCAACATGAGGCTCGACCTCACCTCACCAACTATGAGATCATGACCTGAGCTGAAATCAAGAGTCAGACACTTATTTGACTGAGCCCACCAGGTGCCCTTGGATCTTCCTTATTTCTTTCTCCCAGTAACTGACTTCGTGAAAGTCGATTCGTGGTTGTGTATGAGGCCCATAAGCAAATCTTTAAATGAAAAAGGAAAGTTTCTCTGAGTTCATTCTAAAGTCACCCCGTTCCATGGCCTCCTGCCCGCTGGTTTCTAGTGTCCTGAGTGGATCCTCACTGCCAGGCCACAGGCTGTTTCCGTGGGGGGAGAAGGGAGCAGAGAGAGGCTGCACACCCAACACAAAGGCCATGGCCACTGAGAACGGTGGGTGAAGAGCAGAGGTAATGAGCTGAGCCACCCTGACAGTAATTCTTCTTGACACTCCAGATAGTGATAAACTTCACCTGACATGGGTAACCCTCGGCGGACTGAGAAGGGGTCATTTTTTCTACAGAGAACTTTTGTGGTCTTTGGAGGGTGAGCAGACTACAGAAAATGTCTTTTCCATGAGGAACACCTCGTAATTCACTAGGAGCTGCACCTAAATGGAGTTGCAAAGGTCATTCTTATTTTATAACAAGAAGAAATTTCCAAGGAGCCTTCAAAGCCTTCATTTTCCTTCCACAGCCACACGGCACTCATACATCATAATACAGAATTATCTGCCTTTCTACAGCGAGAGTATCCATTTAATAAATATTAAGGGGGCTCCCACAATGTTTTAGGAATCTCAAGGGATAGATGTGTGCAAGAACCCAAAAAACGTCCTTTAGATGCTTAGAGTATTAATTAGGCACCAAGTCTTTAAGACACCGATGAAACAAAGGCGAACATGATAAAACCCATGAAGAAAGTCACGGTGAGCATAAAAGACAGCCTGGAGAGTCACAGGATAAGGAGGTAACTGCCTTAGCAGAGGGGCCGCTGCTCCATATGGGCTACATCAGATTATTGCAAAGTCACTAACACTGTAAATGTTTTATGGAATCCCATTGTTGGAAAACCTCCTGTAGTGAATCCTGTGGTAAAGCAGAGAATAATTTTGAAATGAATTGGTGCTGAATTTATATGCATTCCACAAATTTGAATGTTTGCATAATGGAGTTTCTTAAAATGGGGAACACATTTAGAAATCACTAGATTTTACAACCCAATTACTTTTGAATAAGAGTTAATTATGTTTACATTTGTCATGAAGATATATGGAAACATGCTATGAATGGTCATATTAACCACAACAGCCAAATGTGAAGACCTATTTAGTTCTATTCAAATCCAAATTCAGTGTTAAGGCACTTGGAAGGCAGTTTATTTGTGATGCAGACATATTTCTGACTTGTATGCACAAAACAGGATAAACAAAGGAATGAGCTAGTTGCAAAGACAATGAGATAATCAGGACATACAGATTTTGCTTTGATGACTTTTGAAATTAGAAAAAAAAAAAGTGAAAGTCT
The DNA here is from genome assembly GCA_017311185.1 of Proteles cristata cristata. Classification (NCBI taxonomy): domain Eukaryota; kingdom Metazoa; phylum Chordata; class Mammalia; order Carnivora; family Hyaenidae; genus Proteles; species Proteles cristata. The sequence goes on along the minus strand of JAESUZ010004790.1, from coordinate 98,704 downwards.
ATCCTATTTAGGCAGGGACTGATTTATTCTTATTTAAGACATATCAAGGGGCGCCTGGGTGGCTTAGTCGGTTAAGCGTCCGACTTTCACTTAGGTCATGATCTCGTGGTTCGTGGGTTCGAGCCCTGCGTCGGGCTCTGTGCTGACTGCCAGCTCAGAGCCTGGAGCCTGTTTCAGTCTGTGACTCCCTCTCTCTCTGATCCTCCCCTGCTCACGCTGTCTCTCTCTCTCTCTCCTAGAAATAAATATTTAAAAAAAAAAATGTTAAGACATATCAAAATGTTCCTTAGGGTTTAGAAAAGACATAACGGACTGCCAGCCTTTGTTCATAGCTCAACTAATGGCTTAGAAACTGTCAGGCCTGCTTACAAAGAGACTGGTTTCTGTGTATCCACCCAGCCACCAGCCAGCCAGCCATCTGTCCATCTATCTATGCCTCCATCCATCCGTCCATCCAACTATCCATCCATCCATCTATGCATCCCTCTGTCCGTCCATCCATCCATCCATCCGTGCATCCCTCTGTCCATCCATCCATCCTACAAAAATTTAATGAGCATATGCTGCCTCAGGTGACATGCCAGGTGCTAGGAATATACAGAGGTGAACAGGATAAAACCCTTCCCCTTGAGAATTGCTCACAGCTGGTCAATGGGTTTCCCAAATTATGGTCCAATAACTCCCAGCATAACATCTGTCTAGATGTCACATTTTAAAATGCAGATACCAGGCACTTAACCTAGACTTGCCAAATCAGAATATCTTGGGTTCCATTTTCAACAATTACCACAAATGATGCGAAGTCATGCTAAAATTTCAGAACTGCACTCAGGGAAAGACTTTAAATGAAAACAAGTGATTACAATATGTTTTACTGCACTGTTTTAGAGATGTGTTAAGTGTTTGGTAAAGGTGAGGAAAGAGAGCTAACCTCAGACACACTCGACAGAAAACCAAACAGTAAACTAAGAAGTTACTCTTAACTCTATACAAATGTGTTTGGCTTTAGGAAACAACTTTCCTTATACAAGGAAAACTGCAAAATCACCAGAAAATAACCCACCTTTAAATCTTAAGGATACATCTATTAAGGCTGTAAATCTTAATAAGAGGATCTATATTGAAGTAGCTGGATTGACAGCTGTGAATAAATTTAACACTAACAATAAATGTACATATTCAAGAGAGGGCATGCGCACAGTACAGGAACACATGCCAATTCTCCTGAAGCATATTTCTCTTTAAGAAGCCCAGAGCGACTGGTCCACGACTTTCACGAACAGCAGCTTCAGACATTACTGCCCACAGCACCCGACACCAGTCATATTTTCAAATGTATCTGTCCCAGAAGAGAGCCTGATCTCTTTCATAAGCCATGCCGTTCACTAACTGATACAAAACTGACCCATTTGCCAGAGGCCCACCGAGCGCCCGCTCCACAGCACGTGGTGCTCTCTTCCTCCTATATATGTCCTGCTCGCGGCAGATGCAGGAAGGTGAGCCAGCAGCTGGGCTGATGGCAGGTCTGTCACCGGTTTGCCTGTGCAGGACAGTGAGCGTGTCTGCTCCCTTTCTGGGCCACCCCCACCTTCCCCAGCCTCCTCCTGCTGCACACACTTGTTTTCTGTGACCTTTTCTGTTAAGCACACGCACGCACACACACACACACACACACACACACACACGGCCTGTTTACCAGAATGATGTACTTGTGTGACGAGAAAAGCCTTGCCAGGATAAATACCTGCTGACACAAACAGCACCCTCAATACTGCCGCAGCTCAGCAAGTGCACGCAGAGAGGCCGCCCGGGGTCAGGGCTGTGGACTCAGGAGCCTGGGCCTCCCCCGACCCACCGCACACTGTGTGACGCCGGGCACACTGCCTGTTCACCCTCCTACAGAATCAGTCACCAGGAGAACCAACCTCATAGGGCTGCAGGGAGGGTAAATCAAAGCGCCTTGTGCACGCTGGGTGCCCCGTTCTTCCTGACAAGGCAACACTGGCCGCCTAAAGATCGCGTAACATAGGATAACTCTGAAGTGGGCAATTATGGCACCAAAGTTAATCGAAACCAAGGCAATAGCTAGCAAGAATTGAGTAAACTCAGCTAAGTCTGGGGCACCTCTAATGAGCTGGCAATTGAACGAGAAATGGATCGAGCACTTTCCTTTAATGAGCTCAGGGACATGTGTTCTAAGCTGGCCACTAGCAAACAATTGGCATGTGCAAACGGGGCCGAGACCCAAAAGACGGGCTGGCGTCAGACAAGCACCCCCCATCCCTCCCCACAACCTGGGTGTGCTTTATGCCAAAACAGAGTCTGCTACTCCACACATAGGCTTCTGGTACTTTTATTTATTTGTGAGTTTACTTAAATTTTAGTTAACACACAGTGCAATCTTGGTTGAGGGCAGGGAAGGAGATAAGGAAGAAAGCACATAACCTAAAATCTAGAGAAAGGGAAATCAGTAGCTATGCTTCCCAGGGCAATCAGATACATTACTTTTACTCATGAGTAGTCAATTTAGTCAAGCAAATCATTTGAAAGTTTTGAGATTTTTCTTCAAACTGGTGTATCCTACCTGAATTAGTTAACCAGCTCATCATTTCCATATTGAACATACATCATCTAAAAACCAAAATTACACAAATATTTGAAAGAAGGAAGAGGGCAGGTGGAAGGGTTTGGTCCTTAACTTAGGAATGCTCTCCATTTCTATCCTCTGCCCCCAGAGGCAAGTGCCTGCACTGTCCTGAAGTCCTGTGAGTCCTTACATCAAAATATCAAAAACATGCCATTCTTCGTTTGAGTATTTCTTACTGATCAGCAAAAGGTATTCGGAATCTACTAGATGCTCTAAACAGCAATAAAAGCCAAGTGGATCAACAAGCATTTTCCAGCTTTGCAGATTTAGGATTCTAAACACGGGGCTTCACCAGCCCTAATGTTCACATGTATGCAAGTGGAAAGAAGGAAGGGGACATTCTGAGACCAAGTGTCATAACCTGACAGTTTCAAGAGGGATTTTCCTGAAGCCTTCCCAAACTGCCCACATAACAACTACCGTATCATGGGTGCAGGAGATTTCTGAGACAAACCTAACAGCTTTCTAGGCCACTGCAAACGGGTGGGTCCATAATCAAATGGCATAGTGTGTTTAGTCTCCAGAGGATGGCACGTGTAGATGGCACGTCGAAGGGGAAGAAGAAAATCTAGACCTTTTATTACCTTATACTTCAATCTCACTATTTTATAACAATTTTGTTGAGATAAAAATCAGATACCATAAGCTCTTCCTTTGAAAACGTGCGAGCTGGGGGCGCCTGGGTGGCTTAGTCGGTTAAGCGTCCAACTTTCGCTTAGGTCGTGATCTCGCGGCTCGTGGGTTCGAGCCCCGCGTCGGGCTCTGTGCTGACTGCCAGCTCGGAGCCTGGAGCCTGTTTCAGTCTGTGACTCCCTCTCTCTCTGACCCTCCCTGCTCACGCTGTCTCTCTCTCTCTCTCTCTCTCCTAGAAATAAATATTAAAAAAAAAAAGTGCAAGCTGATGGCCGTGGGTATATTCACAGACTTGTGCAACTGTCACCACCATCTAATTTTAGAACAGTTTAACCACCCGAAAACCCACCTAGCATTCTCCCCTCCCTCTTCCCCTGGTAGCCACTGATCCACATTCTGTCTCTAAGGACTGGCCATTCACATATATGGAATCATACAACTTAAAGCTTTCATGCCCAGCTTCTCTCACTTAGCATCTTGTATTCAAAGTCCATCCACGATATAGAACGTATTGGTTGTTCATTCATTTTTAGAGCCACGTAACATTCCATTTATGGATGCACCACATTTTCTTTATCCTCCCGTCAGCTGATCCATTCGACATGGGGGTTGTTTCCACTTCTGGGCTATTATGTGCCAGAGTCCAGCTCCAGCCAGGTCCAGGGGTCCCTGAAGGATGGACGGTGTCAGCGAGGGAGGGATGAGAGAGGCGCGAGATTCTTTCTGGTCACCAGCCAGGCCTCTCTGCACTGTCTGAGACTCAACTTTATTTTATGATTTAGTGTTTGGGGGACGGCACAGAAGTGGCATTCTGATGATAAATTCTTTGATCCGTAAAAACTTTCCAGAACACTGATATGCACAGGTGTATGGGAAACAGCCCTGAAGTGGCATTCTGATGATAAATTCTTTGATCAGTAAAAATTCTCCAGAACACTAATATGCAAAAGGGTATGGAGAACAGCCAAGAAGTGGCATTCTGATATAAGCAAGATAATGTTTTTAGCATAGTAAAGGCAAAAAGTTAGTTCTTTGTGAGCAGGGATTAATAGCTTGTTTATCGCTTAATGGGAGGTAATAAGAAAAACAGGTTTTTCAGGAACACAATGTTGCTCCCATAACCTCAAAAGAAGTTCCTACAGTAAGTTCCTTCACAAAGTGCAATCAGCATATCAAGGCCAGAATGAGTCACTCCAAATACCAATCAACAAGGTGCCTTGGGGGTCACTACTCAGGCAGAAAACAATGGAGTTGGGGTGGATATCAGTCGCCATCTGAGGGTAAGAGTCCATGCAAACTTATCTTAACCTTAGAAGTTTTTCTCAACTTAGTGAGTTCAAAAATGGCTCCCAACAATTATGAATAATGCTTCTGTGAATATGTGCATACACGTTTCTATGTGGACGTGTGTTTTCCTCTCCCTTGGGTATAAGCCTAGTGGTGGAAGTGCTGGTAAGTACATTCTTAATATTTTGAGAAATCTCCAGTATCTTCCAAAGTGGCTGCATCACTTTATGATCCCACCAGAAATGAACAGGGGCTCCAGATTCTCGACATCCTTGCCAATAGCTGTTGCTACCTGTCTTCTGTCTTAGCCATCTTCATTGGTGTGAAATGATACACTGGTTTTGACTTGCATTTCCCTGATGACTAGTGAGCCTGAGTATTTTTTAATGTGTACATCTGCTTTGGAGAAATATCTATTCAGATTCTTGGACCGTTTTTATTTGGGTCTTTAATTTTCTGAGTTACAAGACGCCTTTGTACATTCTGGATACTAGTCCCATACCAGGTATAGGACTGCAAATACTTCCTCCCACTCTGTGGGTTGTCTTTGAACTTTCTTGATTATGTCCTCTGAAGTATGAAAGTTTTTAATTTTGATGAAGCCCAGTTGGTCCATTTTTCCTTTAGTGACTGTGCTTTTGGTGTCATACCTAAGAAATCACAACCTCACTAAGGTCACGGAGATAGACTCCAGTGTGTTATTGTAATGGCTTTATAATTTTAGCTAGAAGCTCCAGGGTAGTGTTGAATAGAAGTGTCCAAAACAGACTCCCTGGTCCTATTCCTGATGGTTGGATGAAAGCATTCAGTCTTTCACGCTGAATGTGATGTTAGTGGTGGATTTTCATGGTTACTTTCTCAGGTTAAGGCAGTTCCCTTACATCCCTCATTTATGGAACATGGCTAGTGATTTTTCAATTTCTAGTTCTGTGTATGTTTTACAAGTTACATTAATAGAGCAGTTCATACATCTATAAATGAATTAATGTGCGTATGTGGAATGAACACTCAAAGCTACTTCAGACACATAGTGTACAGTCAGTTTGAAGACCCCAGGGCTCTAGCATGGCTTGGCCAAGCCCGTGGCCATGACCAACCCACACCAGGAAGGACCACCCCACATTACACGTCATGCCAGACTCTACCGACCTCTGTTCTGATGCCTCAGAGGAGACCAAGAAAGCATGTGGCTCAATCAACCATGACTTATCCCTCCTTGGTGAAGAAGTCCTTACTTCCATCTTCAGATACAAAAGAATGTGGATAATGTCAGCGATTATCCAGCCGTACCTGACTTCTATGGAAAGGCAAAGATAATAAAGTGCCACTCGAGGGAATAGTTGAACGTGTCACTTCAGTCAGAGAAAACATTCTAGGCATGTTTATATGTGATTAAATAAACAAGGAAAAAATTCATTCCTTCTACACAGCTTTCCTAGGCCTATGACCCTGAACCTTAGGCATCCATTCCGGAGCCTTCTCAACAGGCATCGGCTAACAAATCACCAGCCCCTGATCCTGCCCATTGACCACCTGACAGAACACTCCCAACCAGGTCCTGTTTCTGAGCCACAAGTCAAGTACTGAGGCTGGTCTGTGACACACGAAATGTGGGGCCACCCCGTGGCTGAGATGCTGCCACAGACAGATCTTAGAAGGGGCAAAGATGCAGCATCTCAGGAGCAATAAGAAAGAGGTCGAGGCAGCCGTCCACAAGGACCCCCAGCTCCCAAGACAAACGTGCAGAGCAGCAAAGTTTGGGCAGAAGCTGATGGGGCAGAACAATAACCAGAAGGGAGATTGAAGGTGTGCACTTGGGACCGCTGGGTAGGCAGCCTGGAAGCCATGGGCAGTAGGAGCCATGGGTGTGGTTGCGGAAGGAACCAGAAGGAAAACTGCCAGACCTGGCCGGCTCGCTCACCAGGTACACGACTGCTTTAGCGTGCTGATACGTCAGGGCATCCTGGCTTCCACTCTGGAAGATTTTGAACAAGTGATACATTTTAATAGATTTAATTATTTAAACTCTTAAGAACTCGCTGGCTCAGATTTAATACCAGCGGTTTCTCCTATTTTACTCACACTTTCATTATTGTCAATGCCTGGATTTCCATTTAGAAATAAATAGTCTGACAATTTTTACATCTCAACTGGCAGCAGGCACAAAATATAAGGTGGCTGCCAAGAACCTCTCTGTCGCACTGAAATGCAATACTGCAGCGTTTTGTTAAATCCTTTATCTACGTGGCTGCCACGGGCTGCAAGCGCTGGAGTGTGAACCTCATATTGAATCAGAGCAACGTCTGAACTTGACGTCTCATAAATTAGCACAGGGACAAACTTGTGGCGTGGCTTTCTCTTGAGCCGCTCCCTGATAAGCAATGTGAAGTAAGAGTTTTTTACACCCCAAAGCTCGACAGGGCGAGTCTAGCACAGCAGAGGTGGCCAGGCATGCCCTCTGCCTCACACATAAGCCAAAGCGAGCCAGGCCCTGTTCCACGAGTATCTACAAAATACGATGTATTTTGCAGCCCCGGAAATAGGTAAATAATTTACCTCGTCAGAAACAACAAGAAACTGCCACGTGGGCTTGAGTGGAAGGGGGCACTTCACGTGGCTTATTCCAAACGCGCACTTGAGCAGAAGCTATCCATCCCACCCCATTCGAACCAGAAGAACGCGAAAGGGCAGGGAATCCGGGTGCTAATGCTCTCTCTGGACTCCACCTTTCCACGAGGCTGGGCCGTTTGCAGCTCTGCCCGTCTCACCCCATGCCTCCAACACAAGTGAATTCCGCTTTTCGGTGTCTCGGGGACCAAGTGGGCCTTGCTGCACCTGCGGTGGGTTCCCTCCACTCTCTGACCAGACCCTGCCCTGCTCTGTCCAGGAAGCTGCCTCAGTATCTCGCTGAGCCTCATACTCAGGCTTCCCCACCTGCTCAAGATCCTTTGTTGCCTCCACCACAGAAACGGAGCCAGGCCTGCCCTGATCAGGGCACCGCCTCAGAATGAGAGTGAGGAATCACCCAGCAGGAGCCGTGCCCCCTGGGGTTCCCCAGGCCAAGAGGTGGGGCGCTGCCACTGCGGTACCAGGCCTTGCCGGAACCATCTTTCCTGACCCCTGACCCGACACCTCTGCCATCCATCAGCCCTCAAATTCCTCATCATCTCCCTGTGCAGTCCCTTCCCGGCCTAGGCCACTGCCCTCCCCCGGCTCCGGCAGTGCTCCAGGATGCCACTCCATGATGTCACTCCATGATGTCACTTTGTGATGTCACTCCGTGATGCCACTCCGTGATGTCAGGAATGCATTCCTCGTTCTCAAGGCCTTTGCAGAACTGCCTTTGCCTGCTTCCTGGCTTTGTGCTCCAGGGACAGAAGGCACGTCCCCGGCTGCACCAATGTCAGCATAAATGTGGGCTCCAGGAAGTTCTTTCGGGGCGAGGACTAATGTTCTTTCTGTTGTTTCCCCCTTTTTCTCTTCCTTATTCTCCTCCTCCTCTGTCACTACTATGCCAAGAACAGTTAAACTTGGGGTGTGGAATCCGGCAAGGTCATCCGTGAGGTCACATAAAATCAGTGGCTGAGGTGGAGCTAGAATCGGGTCTTAATAAAGGGTCACAGTCTTCCCACCTTGTCTCCCTTCATTCACAGTGTCACCAAAGCACTTAGTAGCTTCAGACCATAGTCCTTGATGAATCAATTCATACCTGCTAGCCTTCAATGCCAAAAGGCTCTACAACTATATTTTTAACTCAGAAAGTGATTTATTCTTCTGTGTATTTTTAACTTTATAGTCAAGACACCACAATGGATGTTTGCCAAACGGAAAAGGTCCGACTCGCTTCCAAGCCATTTTCCAGATTAGAATTTCCTAGTGTTTGCACATCTACTATTGTAACTGACTGCCTTCCCCATTCTAGAGATTCTCTGAGAGACATCGGGTCCACCAACCACATCTTCTAAGCAAACGGTGTAAACGAAAAGTACGGAAATCCCGCTAACTGGGAACGTGCACACCCCACCACGGCCTGGCGCCTGGGAGAACGACTGTCTAGACACCCCTGGATGCCAGGCCACAGCGCCCCGAGCCCAGGGGTGCTCCTTCTCCGCAGGGTGAGGACAATGGGTCTTCTCCACGTGCAGACCCAGCACAGAGCCCTGCGGAGGCATTGGAGGCTTTCTCCGGAGGAAGACCGCTGCTGGCTGACAGCCACCCGTTACACAGAGGGGCCCCGGAAGCGCCTCACATTATTTGACTGCTCTCACTTGTTTTTGTGAATGAGAGAAATTTTTAAATATGAAGCAAAGTAAACTTCCAGTTCCCCCCTCAAAATTTGGGCACATTTGCAGTGTATTTTTTGTGTTTTGAAAATTACAAAATATTTACTATTTTTTTCATTTTTATTTATTTTCTAAATTTAAATTCTAGTTAGTTAACATACAATGTAGTATCAGTTTCAGGAGTAGAATCCAGTGACTCCTCACTCACATACGACACCCAGTGCTCATCCCACAGGTGCCCTCCTTAATGCCCGCCGACCATCTAGACCATCGCCCACCCACCTCCTCTCCAGCAACCTGTTTGTTCTCTGTGTTTAAGAGCCTCTTATGGTTTGCCTCCCTCCCTCTCTATCTTGTTGATCCTTCCCCTACCCTATGTTCATCTGCTCTGTTTCTCAAATTCCACATATGAGTGAAATCGTCTTTCTGCCTGACTTATTTCACTTAACAGAATGCCCTCTAGTTCCATCTATGTAGTTGAGAATGGCAAGATTTCATTCTTTTTCATCGACGAGTAATAGTCCACTGTATATATAAACTACATCTTGTTCCACTTATCAGTTGAAGGGCATTTGGGCTCTCCCCATACTTTGGCTATTGCTGATAGTGCTACGATAAACACTGGGGTGCATGTGCCCCTTCAAATTAGCATTTCTGTATCCTTTGGATAAATACCTAGTAGTGCAATTGCTGGGTCATAGAGTAGTTCTATTTTTAATTTTTTGAGGAACCTCCACACTGTTTTCCAGGGCAGCTGCGCCAGTTTGCATTCCCACCAACAATGCACGAGGTTCCCCTTTCTCCACATCCTCACCAGCATCTGTAGTTTCCAGAGTTGCTAATTTTAGCCATTGTGACAGGTGTGAGGTGGTATCTCAATGTGGTTTTTTGATTTGTATTTGCCTGATGATGAGTGATGTTGAGCATCTTTTCATGTGTCTGTTGGCCATCTGGATGTCTTCATCGGAAAAGTGTCTATTCATGTCCTCTGCCCATTTCTTCACTGGATTACTTGTTCTTTGGGTGTTGAGTTTGTAAGTTCCTTATGGATTTTGGATACTAATGCTTTATCTGATATGCTGTCTGCAAATATCTTCTCCCAGTCTGTCATTTGCCTTGTAGTTTTGCTGATTGTTTCCTCCACTGTGCCATGTATTATAAGGGGTGGTGCTGCAGAGACATAACGGCATCAGCCCCAATGTGCCAAGGGGAGCAAAACGCTGGCGTGTGCCAGGCTGAAGTCTCGTCCAGCAGTGTGACGTGAAGCTACCATGTGGCACTGGGTCCTGTCAGCGTGCACTGTTGCACCCTGTGCTCAGGGGACACTCACAAAGACGGAGCCCAGGCCAGTAGGGAGGACTGTGCTGGCTGTGGTTCCTGAGTGGGTTCCTGAGACCCAGCATGAGGCTGGTTCCTTCTGTAGAATCCTCGCGATGCTTGTGTCACAGACACACCAGCGTCACTCTCAACACATTCAGGTTGGTCGGCTTGGGATGAGGCCCAGGACTCTGTGTGTGTGCGTGTGTGTGTGTGTGTGCACACACGCACACACGCACACAGTGCTGTGCAGTTCTGGCACATGTGTAGGTATATTTGTGCAGCCAGCGCTACAGTGATAACACAGGATGCCCATCATCACAGGCACATCCTGCTGCCTCTAAAAGTCACAGCCACCTGCCTCCCACACCTCATCCTTAATCCCAGCACCCTCTAACCTGTGCTCTGCTCCTGTAATTTTGTTGTTTCTCTGCCATAATGTAAATGCAATCATACCGCATGTATTTCGGGTTGTTCTTATCACTCGGCATAGTTCTTTGGCGATCCATCCAGCTTGCTGGGTAACTCAAGACTTCGTTTTTACTGCCAGGTGGTGCTCTGTGGTGCAAACGGACCATACTTTGTCTAAACTTTACACAGTGAAGGACATGGGGTTGATTCCAGTTGGGACGATCATGACTACAGCTGCTATAAGCATCAGTGTAGTTTTTGCGTGAGAACATAAATTTCCATTTCTCTGGCCAAATTCCCATGGGCAGTTTATGAGGTCATACAGGAATCCCATCTTCTTGCTAAGAGCAGCTACACCAATTTGCATAGCACCAGCTGTGTCACGGATCGGGTCTTTCACCGCCTTGCCAGCATCCGGTAGTGCTAGTGCCCTTTATTTTAGCCATTCTGGTAGGTGTGTCATAAGATCCCATGTGGTTTAACCTGCATCTCCCAGGTGACAGATGAAGCTGAACATCTTATCATGTGCTTATCTGCCATCTGCATGTTCTCTTCGCTAACATGCTTCCTTGTGTCTTTTGCTCACTTTCTAATCCAACTGTATGTTTTTACTGATGCTTTTGAGAGTCCTCCATGTACTTCAGTTACCAGCACTTTGTCAGATTCTGGACTTGCAAACATTTCCTCTTGACAGTGTGGCTTTCATCCTCGTAAGTAAGAGGGTCTATCACAGACCTTCCACTGTTGTCAGATCAAAGTCCCCAGTATTTTCCTTTCTTGTCCTTTTTCTGTCAAGTCTAAGAGTTTTTTGCCTTGTTGTAGCTCCTAAGAATTTCCACCTGCATTTTTCTAAAAGTTCAAGCCTATGAGCTACTTTTAGTTAGTGTTTGTGTAAGGTGTGAGGTGAGGTGCACGTCAATGTGGAGGTTGATTAAGGAAATGCAACTGCTCCAGCTCTGTTTGTTGAAAAGGTAATTCTTCCTCCACTGAACTGCCCGTGGACCTTTGTCAGAACTCATCTGGGCACATTTGCACAGCTTTCTGTTCTGACCCATGGATTATCCATCCACCCCCTCACAATACCACACAGTCTTGATTACAGCTTTATCCACTAAACCTCAGCATCAGATGATGTGATTCCCCTTCTCATGAAATGGATGTTTTAGTTATTCCAGGACTTGTGTCTTTACATATAGATTTTGGAATAAGCTTGTATATATCTACAAAAAACGTTTGCTATTTTCTTAAGAGTTGAGTTAAACTATAGGTAAGTTTCATGAAAATTGATAGTTTGACTATCTGAGTCTTCCCATTCATGAACATAGTACATCTCTCCATTAACTTAGGTCTTACTTGATTTCTTCCATTTGCATCTTGTAATTTTCAACATACAGATACTAATAGTGTATTTTTACAAATTTAAGATATCCTCTAGCATCTGTGCAGTGTGGTGCCAACTGTGGTAACCATATTGACTGAAACAAACATGGCATGCATAGGTGGTGTTCTGAATGTATTAGTATATTAATTCATTTGACAAGACAAAAATGCCTTCTGGAAAGAGGTTTCTCCCTTTATTGACCTCCAATACTTTTTCAAGCCCTGATCTACTTCTTAAACCTGTCCACTAACAGACCAAATAGATGTGCTGTTGTTTGATTCCAGTATTGCTGTAGCAAGGCCAGCCAAGTCTTCACTCTTTCTCTTTGTGCCAAATGTAACAAATACGGTGGAATTGCATCTCAGTGGTGTTCTGCTGGTTCCGTGAATCCAAAGGTGATTTTTTAAATAATTGGAATGATTGAAATAATTATATTTTTAATGCCAAATTTTTTCTTTAAATAATTTGGATAGGAATGATTATAAATGCAACAGCTTTTCTTCTTAAAGACAGTGCATCAACTATCAAGTATAGTTTTTCTAGATCCTCCATCATTATGGACCTAGAAGATTACACTCGATTACAATTGAGCAAAGCCCTCAATGGCTGTTATGATGTTTGACAATTTCCTATTTTTCCTTCAGTAAATGGTTCCAAATGGCCAACTGTTTTAAACATCCTTGCCTGGTGGTTTTTTAATGCTTCTTTCCCCCACCTCAATATCAGCCTAATAAACACACTGTGCTCTGTCATCACCATCCCTCACCTGCACTCCTTACCAACCTCCCAGGCTAACTAGTCATTATTTCCCCCAAGCCAAGAACTCGAGTAGCAGGCTGTGAGAAAACCCAGCTCAAGTACTCTATAGTCTGAAGAATTAGAAAAAGTATAAGAAGGCAGAGAGAGACAAATTGAATTCAGACCACTGTCCCCCAAGCACTGAGCCCTACATGGCATGGAGTTTTTATAAAAGACAAAACAGTTTCCAAGAAGGACTCTGCCTACAAAGGTTCTATCAAATAGGATTGAGTTCTTTCCAGCAGCAGAAAGTGAGATTTAGCACAGAACGGAGGAAATCAAGTTTATGGCCCAGCCTTAATGATTTCCAGCTCTTCCGTTGCCTCTCACCAAGCTTCAGAGACTTTCATTAAAGACAGCGAGGAATGTTGAGACCTGCACTTTTCTCGAGTGCTGAGTTATTTACAACTATCACCAGGGACCAATTTGTGTCTCCTGAGCCCAAAACTTGGGCTGCTCGGAGGAGAGGGTGGCAGGGAAAGCAGAGCAGGGCCAGTCTATTTCTGCTCTGGGCTCTCATCCCGTGGCCAGGAAGACACAGACCTCACGGACCCCCCAGGGCTGCCCCGTCCCTCTGTGCCGCATCCCCCCAGCCACTCCCACAGTGGGAAGCTGGGGTCTGTGAAGCTCCCTGCTCTTGTGGAGTACAGAGGCTCCTGGCCCTGCCCTGTTTTCAACCCTGGGTGAAGGTACTGGTAGGCAGGACATTCTCTCAAGAACAGAGTAGGATGTCCTTGGTCACAAGGAGCGTACTGAAAACGCAGCGTCATCAGCCTGAGAACGGCGGGTGGTGTGAGGGTCTTTGCTCACGGTGGACTTTTTCAAGCAGTGCAGGTTGGGGTGTGGTCTCTGGGATGAGGCAACTCCCAGGGCATGCCTGCTACCGGACCAGGCAGAGGATTTGGCCGCTGCCCCCACAGACGGGGAGGAGAGGCCCGTGTGAATAGTACCGCACGGGAAAGCCTGTAAGAGCCCATGGGGTGGATTTCGGCTCCAGACCTATGGTGGTTTTCACTACAGACCCATCAGTCTCACAGACACAAGTCGAAGCCAGACCTTCGTCTAAGGGGATTTGACAGTTTCAGATGCAGTCAGGACATTTCACAGTAAAACGTGCTCCCCCTGAGCACTAACCCCAACAGTCCTGGGCTGCCAAGGGCTCAGCACGCAACACACCCTCACGGCAACTCTCCAGGACGTCGCATCTGATGTCTAAAAACCAGGAAACAAGACGTTTTATCATCTGCCTGCCAGCACTTCCACGTTGATGTTTTCTCCTTAGGGAATTGTTTTATCATCTGTGTCTTACTGCGTGTCGCCACCTTATCATCTTCTCCCATTATGGAAAAATGAATGAATTTATAGGACCCAGCAGCCTGTCAGCAAACCTCATCTTATCTGGAGGAATGACAGTTATAAAGTCGCCGTGAGAACTCCCTCTCCGCGGACAGTGGTTAAATTGTGCGTATTACAACCAGGAACTGTCCGCCACACCCGCTCTGGCCATTTTTCTCAGCCGGAGGGAGGGCACTGTGCCTTCACTGGGGAGCAACCTATGGCTTGGACGCCAGCTGGCTCTGACACCACCTCCTCTCTGGGCAAAGTCACCTGCGGTGACAACAGCCCCTGTGTGACGTCACTACCTCCAGGTGGGCTTGTCTATCTGGAAAAATCACTCCCGTCTCTCTTAAAAGTCAAATACTCTTGGGAGCCCCCCTTTGCTGTGTTAACAACAATCGTGAGGCCCCCTCTGCTCTCAGAAGAAGCACGTTCAGGGGGGACCTGGGCAGCCCACTCAGCTAAGCATCTGACTTGTGGTTTCAGCTCAGGTCAGGATCTCATCATTTGTGGGTTCAAGCCCCGTTTCTGGCTCTGCCATGACAGTGCAATTCTCTGCTTGCAATTCTCTTCCTCTGCCTCCCCCACTCCCTGCTCGTGCTCTCTCAGTCTCCCTCTCTCGTAAATAAATAAAAACAAACAAATAAATAGGAAGCATGTTCTGGACACGGGAGCCACAGGACACACACGTGCACTGAGCACTGGGGATGAAACTCGATCTACACGTGGTTTCCGTTCTGATGGGGGTGGTGGGGAAGCAAAAGCCCCTGCGATGGGGCAGCAGACACTGAAGACGCAGAACCTGGGTGAGCCCCGCAGCCACCGGCTGTGAAGACAAGGCACAGTCTGGACGGGATCACACGTTGGGAATCCATGGAAGGAAACCTCTCGGGGACAGGAGACAAGGCAGCTGCTCCCCGACGGCCCAGAATCCACCCCCCCCACATGGCTGCCCCTGCGCTCTGAGTCCCGGAAGGATGGCGGCAGGGAGTGAGGAAAAAGCCGGAGGCTGAGAGGGAAAGAGCAGCGTGAACCCCAAGCCTCTCCAGGAAGCCACTCGCCAGAAACTGGACTGTCCTCAATTCGGAAAAGACAGTAGCTCCTGTGATGAATGCTTGTCCGCAGTGGGGCTGTGACTACGACCGTGCCCTTGGAGACCTCGCTGGACCCCCCACCCCACGGCCCAGGCATCTTTTGTTTCACTCTGTACCCCAATTACAATGCAGGGTTTTTCCTAGGGAGAAATCTGAGCACCCATGTCAGTACGTGGTGAGAGGCACACGGGGAGCCCCGGCGCGCGTGCACGCACGGACACACGCACGCACACACGCACCCCCTGCTGAGCTCCAGAACAGGAGCAGCTGGTTTCCAGCAGCCTTTTCAATGACACTTCCAATGCCCCAGCCTGAGCCCAGTGGCTCTCGCCCTTGCGGGTGGTTCGCAGATTCCGCGGGGGGCCATCGGTATCTAACCGCAAGGGGAACTCCCAGGAGGCCGTGGGGAAGCACCCAGTGGTGCCATGTGGCTCCACTGGTTTGCTAAGTAATTAAAACAGTCCAGGGGCGCCTGGGTGGCTCAGCTGGTTAAACAGCGGACTCTGACTCAGGTCATGATTTCACCCTTCATGGGTTTGAGCCCCGTGTCAGGCTCTGTGCTGACAGCTCAGAGCCTGGAGCCAGCTTTGGATTCTGTGTCTCCCTCTCTCTCTGCCCCTCCCCTGCTCACACTCTGTCTCTATCTTTCAAAGAAATAAACATTTTAAAAAATTAAAAACAACAACAAAAATAGTCCCAGCCACTTGAACATATAGGATTTAAAGGTGCTACTATTTGGGGACAGAAGGCAAACCCACACCCGAGTGGCTGGGACTATTTTAGATCCTATGGCAGAGGCCGTGGACCCCACGCCTCCCACACCCCGCACACACACAGCAGTCCCACGGACAAGGGGCTGTCACTGCCACGGGGCCCCGTGCCCAGGGGAGAGCCGCGACTCCACCACTGTGCTTCCTTGGACACTGAACTGGCTCACAAATGGAAAGGGATTTACTTTCATGACAATGACAAGGGGGAGCGTCCGTGCTTGCCAATCTGAGCAAGAGCAAAATTAGTAACTGTAAAGTTCATCCTGGTTTTGAAAAAAAAAAAATAAACTTTTAACGTTAATTGCTCCTGAACATTTGTGAGTGCCCCAAATCCTGACATAAAAGCTTTAATTTCTATGCAAAGCAGATAGGATGATTGAGTTATAATTAAAATGGTAATTATACCCTTAATGCTCCATATTTGACTTTTCAAAAAAATGTTATGCTCCAAGAAAAGCTATTTAAAGATCAGAGGAAAATGTTTGAAAATGAATGTATTCAAGACATTTTAAATCTTTTAAAATCCAGTTATTGATTTTTACATGCTTTCAAGTGTAGTCTAAAACATTTCTTCATTTATTTTGGTCGATGGAAATAATAAAAAATCATTGGGACGTGAAAAGCTTAAATGAAGGCAATATTCTGGAGGTTGCTATATAATGTGATAAATATTTGAAGTGTTGGGGGTGCAGAGGAGGGGCATCGGCCTGAGCACGGGGCACTCTGAACCCCAGGATGGCGGGCAGGGAGGAACCCGCTGGCAAAAGCCACCTTGGGCGTCCCCCTCTCCCCCCACCCCCGTTCTAGCTGCTGAGGTGTCACTCTGGGCTTAAACACTGCAAATATGACATTTCCTTTGATCTTCTATCGACTGTTTAGAATTAAAAAGAACACCTAAAGCTATAAATCAAATGTCAGGTGCAGAAGTCTGCTGGAACCGTATCAATATTCCACAGTGCGTGGCTCACCAGGGGCCGCGGGAGCCGGAGCCAGAGCCATGCCAACGGGCAGTGAGGGCTTGGCACTCACCCAGCCGTGCTGCCCGAGCACTCAGCACATGCAGAAACCTCGGGAAGCCTGGAGCAGGCCGGGCAGACTTTCCTCCTGCCCCCACGCCAGCCGCTTAGCCGGTGCCCGTGGACCCTGCTGCGGACCCGGCCCCCACCCCCCTCCTCGGGGGAGGACTGCAGCTGCGAGGCAGGGAGGTCGGGAGGAGGATGTCGTGCCCTCCCCCCTTCTCACAGGGAGAGTGGCTGCGGCACACCGAGTAACAGCACGGCTGTCTAAGGAGCCAGCGCGAATCCACCCCAGGTCTTTCTGGGGCAGACATTTCTTTCCCCTCTTCCATCCAAAGAGGGGTGAACTCTAGTCTAGGAGATGTTGTCCACTGAAACAACAAAGGACTAGAGAGGCCCATACACTTACGCTGGTCCCACGACGGCAGGGCAGCCCGCGCAGAGCCACGGTTCGGTGGCTCGGCTTCCCCTGCAGAAGCTCTGAACCTTTCCGTATCGGGGAGAAGTGCCCCTTGTCTCCCATCTCTGTTTGCTGATGGAAATGCCTTCCAGGGCGGCCTGTTCTCTGCACACAGCATGTGCGTGGGTGGAAGGGGGTATGGGCAGCCTGGGGAAGGGGCCCGGAGGGCAGCACAGGGGGACAAGGCAGGAGGTGCTCAGCCATGCAGCTGGTCTAAGCGGCAAGCCTGTCGCCCGTCGGGCCCGGCTGGGGGAGCCTGGGAGGTGAGCTGACATCTTGCAAGCGGAGTTCCATCTGGGTTCTCCCCTCCTGTGAACTGGGGTGGGGGAGGGTGCTGTGGCTGGAAGAGGGGCACCCGTGAGAATCCCGGCTGCTTGGAGCATGTTTAGATTTCCAGGTGTGTGGACAGGCGTGTGTGTGTGATTCCTGTAATGACCACAGCTGCATCTGGGACACGTGGGGCCCCAGGCGAGGCTCTGGAGCGTCAGGCTGGTGACAGCAGGAACCCCAAGTCACCAGCACCCCAGCCCCCATCACCACACACTTGGGCTCACAGACTGTCTCCCCCTTCATCAGAGCCAGTGCTGAATCACCCACAGAACATTCCAAACGACTGCTTTCCAGACCTGAGGACTCCAGACATGACCAGTTAGCCAAAGACGCACTGTGGCCCCCAGGGGCCGGTGCTGGCTGGAGAGATGGGGTGGGATGCAGCAGGCATTTGGGGACTTCTGCTGACCCGGAAAGGAAATGACGTGACAAGACATTGCTGTGAAATCTTTGCAGGAAACGCTTGGTCTGTGCAGCGAGGCCTCCTCGCCCCTGCTGCCCAGCTTCCCCTCCTTCCTGGGAGGAGGGAGGCCCTGCCCAGCAGCCACAGGCTGCCTTCTTTCCCAGAAAGCGGTCACTAAAACCATGACCTGATGGGGACCGGGGCACCCTCGTGGAGTTCGCCACCCCCCACACAAACCCAGGTGAGCAGACACAGACTGGCTCCCACACACAAGCGCTCCCTGATGTGTGCCCATCAAACAGCTCCCTCGCAGAGAAGGGACCACGCAAGTCTGGGAGGCCACACACCCACCCTGCCCTCTCCTCTGGGACGACTCGGAGAGGGAGAGAGGAGGCGGTCATGTGCCCACCACAGCGCTGCACAAAATAGCAAGCTTTTCACAACCCTACGAAAACAGGTAATCCGGGGAGACATCCCGGAGAAAACGGCCTCCCAGATGAGCTCAGACAGGTGATCAGGATGGAAACAGACATGAGAAGCTCCTGGGCCTACCATGGCCCCTCCTGGAGTGATCGCCGGCTGACCCAGAGGGGACAGTGGCCAGCGCCTCTCCTGGGGGCTGGGCCCGGCTCCCAGAAGGAGGCAGCTGTCCCTGTTTCCAGAAAGTGCAGGTGCCCAAGCACATGCCCCACCCCTGCAGAGGCTGCAGAGAGGACACAAAGCAGAGAGCAGAGGTCAGAGCCTCGGCCAGAACCAGCCGCCCAGGAATCCGGTGGGCAGACTGCAGTTATTTTTCTGTTCCATTTCACCTCAGAGTTGAATTATTGATTTTAATACTTTATTTTCACCTGAGTTTATTTGAGCGGCAGATGCTACTCAGGTAGCCCACGAAGCAGAAATGAGATTCTGGTAATTAAGGGTTCCGCGGGGTCGAGGCACCGGCAGGGGATTACGCTGCTCAGTGGAGTGTGCACTGAGACTCTCGGGGGATTAGGACACCAACTCAATAATTTCTTCCAGTTTCTTAAATTACACTTCAGTTCTCAGGAAGGCTTAAGATCCGGCCCATTGGTTCCAGAAAGAAATTCATTTAACTTGGCTTCAGTCTTTGCAGGGAGGGGACAGTCCGGGGCGGGGTGGGGCAGGGCCAGCGCCGAGCAGGAGCGCGTGCTGGTCCTCACAGGTGGCACCTGCCGGTGCGTGGCCGGCCTGGTACACGTCCCCGCGGACACTGCAGCTGGGCCCGGACAGAAGAGCTACCAGGACCTCGGAGAGACGCCTGGGGGGACACGCCGCAGGCGCGCACGTGCACCCAGGCCCCGCAGGCGGCCCCGCGCCTCTGGCCCAGCGCTCGTGCAAGCGGACGCACAGTGCAGGCCGCACAGCTTTCCCTGCGGGGCCGCCCCCATGGCGCCTGGCCCGGGAGTCTCCGCGTGCAAGGGCAGGTGTGCCGAGAACACACACAGACGAGCTACCGAGAGCAGCTTCACCCCACGCCGCACTCACGGCCTAGGTCCCGGGGGACTCCGGCGCAGGCAGCTCCCTGCGGTCACCCCAGGCCAAACGTGCGCACCAGAAGCACCAGAGCGCAGTCAGGGCCAAATTGGAGCTAAGCAGGCAGGCGGGAGGCAGCTCTGGGCCCGTGTCTGCTCCACGCGCTCCCCACCCTGGAGCCGCCCCCTTCCTCTCTTCACAGAAGGCACCGGACAGGCGGTGAACCCGCCCACTGGACACGGGTGGGAAAGGCAAAGCCCAGACTTGGTGCAGATCTTCTGGCCCATGGTTACCCTTGGTCGGTCCCCACCGCCGCCGGACACTTGTCTTCCTTTGTGCCCCTCAGCCAAGTCTACACTGATGGAGGACCAGTGTCGACGTCGCCTAACTGAAACCCACAGTCACTTGAGAGCACTTGTCTAAGGGATTAGGTTCAAGAGCTCCAAAGTCAACCACAGCCAGGTTCTATGGCTCAACATTCAACCGTGAACCTCAATCCTTTTTAATGCAAGTGACTTAAAGGTCTTCCTCCTTTGCGTACCAGTGTCTCCTTCCCTGACTTCCTGCAGAGGGCAGGGGCTGGACCCAGAGAGAGCCCTGCCCCTCCCTCCTGTCCACCTCGAGGGGCACCAGGACCTGCCAGGAGAGGGGGCCCCCCACCCGGCAGAGAAGCCCCATCAGCCCAGCATCAGGCTCCCCCCCATCCCAGCAGCCCGGGCACCCAGGGGGCCTCAGCGGCACCCACCAGCTAAGTTACTTTCTTTTAGGCAGCAGACCTTTTATTTTGTGGCACCGAGGGCTGGGAGAGAGAGTCAGTTTGATTCTCCTCTGTCTCCCTTCCTTCCCATATGCACACACGGACAAGACAGCCTTTCTGCACTGGCCCTGAGGGTCTGTAGTTTATCGGAAGTGTTTAACATCTGGGGCGCCTGCATGGCTCAACTGGCTAAGCGGCCACCATTGGCTCAGGTCATGTCTCAGGTCTGTGAGTTCCAGACCAAACCAGGCTCTGTGCTGACAGCTCAGAGCCTGGAGCTGCTTCTGATTCTGTGTCTCCTTCTCTCTCTGCCCCTCCCCCACTCATGTTCCGTGTCTCTCTCTCTCTCTCAAAATAAACATAAAAATTTGAAAAAAAAAAAGTGTTTAACATCTGATGCAGACAACGCCCCACTAAGGCCGCTCTCGTAGAAGTGGGGAGTACTGGCATCTGCAAGCGTGACTCCGCACAGGGCCCTGGAAACCAGCAATCATTCTAATCTCCGTGTGCGCCCCGCCCCTGGATGGTACTTGTCCCCAAGCCAGCCCGCAGTAAACACGTGCAGCATGAATGAGGCCGCAGGAAATCACAGAGGGCTCTTCAGAAACAAGGACTGAGAAGCAGGTTAACGTGGAGAACTAAGGGTGCAAGCTCATCACGAGAACACACGGAGTTAAGACAAGAACAGACACAGACAGAAATTAAACCACCACGCAGAGGACAGGAGGAGCCGCAGCTGGAAATCCCAGGCAGAACCAAGCATCTACGACCAGACAGGCAGGAGCAAGGCCACGTCCACACAAGGAAGCGACGGAAGGACACAGCAACAACGTGCTCACAGCAGAAGCACCATGAGGGTGGCGGGTGAGGAAAGGGGCGGCCCCCGGAGGGCACATTCCCCCGCAGACAAAATCCTCCTTATCCACCCAAAATCCAGGCTGACCCCTGGGCTGCGGGCTGCCTGGAGACTGGGGCTGACCTTGCGAGACCTGAAACCAGGAATACCAACACTTAGCAGGGAAAAGTCGTAACGTGTGATCTTACTGTAATGACTGCTGCTGGCGTGACAGGCGTTGCTCCTGGTACATTTCACAAAACTTCTCAAATTTTAAATCGAGGCCAGAAACAAGCAAAAGAGTAGCACCGCTACTTGCAGCCACACTGGTCGCTGAAGCTCCCCGTGTCCACCCCAGAGAGGGTAACGGACCAGCCTCGCAGGTTCCCTGTCCCAGGACCCCGCCCCACTAGTGATGCCGCGTGCAGCACGGGATTCACCCTGAGCACGGGCCCAAAGAGGCGTGTCTCGTGACGCTGCGCGCGTGGGGGGTGGTCTATCAGTGAAAGTAGGATCGAGTGGTCAAGGATGAAGCTGAAATCAAGCACACAGCATCCAGGCAGTGGCGCCCTTTTGTTTCTATTCAATTTCATTGCTCAGCACCTTCAAAGTGACAGTCCACGTCTGTGGGTGGTCCTGTGAGTGGAGTCCTGAACTTTCCAGAAGCAGCCCAAAACATCATTCCCTCAAGTGGAAATCACAGTGTTTACTATAGGGGAGGAGGTGAAGGTAGTTCAGTCTAAATATCCACCAGTGAAGGAACCTATTTATATAGGAGAAGTATAGCCCAATTTTGTTTTCCCTCTTGGAAATCTCAGTCCCCGTGTCTGAGAAAATATGATCCTGACCAAAACTAACTTATAAGAAGCCACATCTACTCATTCTAGAAAACCACTCTTATAAATTCTTTCGCAGCTGAGACAATAAAAAGCTGGAGAAGGAAATGTATCCCATGCTCTCTATCCTGTCCTTTCTAAATAGAAAAATAAAGATGTGATCTGTGGTTAAAGAGTTTCCCAACCTGCTAACAGCCCACAAAAGTAAACTGTACAGTCAAAAAGTAGTTACCGCGGACACTTGGGTGGCTCAGTTGGTTAAGCGTCCAATTGTTGATTTCAGCTCAGGTCATGATTTCACGGTTTGTGGGTTCGAGCCCCTCATCAGGCACCATGCTGTCTGCACAGAGCCTCCTTGGGGTCCTCTCTCTCCCTCCCTCCCTCTCTCTCTCTCTCTCTCTCTCTGTCCTTCCCCCACCCATGCTCTCTCTAAAAATAAACATTTAAAAAATATTAGTTACCTGGAAGTGCAAATTAAGATAAGGAGAGACCACTGCTTGGCTATTAGAAGGGCCCAAACCCAGGGCGCCTGGGTGGCTCAGTCGGTTGAGTGTCCGATTTAGGCTCAGGTCATGATCTCAGAGTTCGTGGGTTCGAGCTCCATGTCGGGCTCTGTGCTGACAGCTCAGAGCCTGGAGCCTGTTTCAGATTCTGTCTCCCTCTCTCTCTGCCCCTCCCCTGCTCATCCTGCCTCTCTCTCTCAGAAATAAATAAAACATTAAAAATTAAAAAAAAAAAAAAAAAAGAAGGGCCCAAACCCAGGCCCCCGACACTAGCACGTGCTAGTGAGGACGTGGAGTCACAGTGTCTCTCACGCACGGCAGGTGGGCACACGGAGGGGGCGGCCACTCTGGAGGCTGGTCTGGTGGGTTCCTACAAAACTAAATGTACCCTTACGACATGATCCAGCAGCAGCACTCCCTGTTGTTTACCCAGAGGAGCTGAGAGCTGTGTTCGTACAGAAACCTGCCCATAGATGTTTATATCCATCTTATTCATAATCGCCAAAACCGGAAGGCATTCGGGACGCCCTTCGGTAGGTGCCGGGTAAGTACGTTCGGTCCCACAGACAGTGGGGCAGGAACGAGTGATAAAAGGAAATGAGCTAGGGGCGCCTGGGTGGCTTAGTCGGTTAAGCGTCCGACTTTCGCTTGGGTCATGATCTCGCGGTTCGTGGGTTCAAGCCCCGCGTCGGGCTCTGTGCTGACTGCCAGCTCGGAGCCTGGAGCCTGTTTCAGGAACTGCTCAGTAGATTTAAAAGGAAATGAGCTAACTAGCCATGGAAAGACACGGAGGGAGCTTGAAAGCACAGGACAAGTGAAGTGCGCCAACCCTAAGAGGCTTCACCCCAGGTGACTCCCACTATTTGACGCCCTGGGAAAGGCAGAACGGTGGAGGTGGTAAAAGGTATGAGGGACTGCTAGCAGCCGAAGGGAGGGGAGACGAACGGGTGGAGCGCAGGGGGTGTTTAGGGCGGGGGCACGGCTCTGTGAGACAGTGTGATGGTAGGCGCATGTCCTCTCCACCTGTCCAGACCCACAGTACGCAAAATGCCCAGTGACCCCAGGGCAAACCATGGACTTGGATGATAATGACGTCCCCTGTGGGTGCACGATTGTGACAAATGCGCCATCTCGTGGGGACCCTGCTCGTGAGCAAGGCTGCAGTGCGTGGGCCCCAGGCTATGTGGGAAATCTCTAGGTCCGCTCACCGTTGCTCTACAACTACAAGCTGTCTGAAAAATAAAGTCCATTAAGGGAAAAAAAAAGTTACCTGACGGTGTCACACCAGAGCTATGCGTGCAAACATCAGTGACAGGAAGTTAACTGCCAGGAATTCTGTAACAGTTGCTTAGGGTGGCCTCACATGACCCCTCGGGGTCCTCATTACTCACCCCAGTGTTTAATCAGCCAAAGCGATGGGCCCTGGGGGGGGTGGGAGACGGTCAGAGACACAGGGAAGAAGGCCCTGCCAGCCTCTGCGTCAGGTCAGCTTTCCAGGCAATTTATGGTAACTGTGCATATTCTATATAAAATCCCGCGGCTTTTGTTTTTGATAACGTATACAAGCCCTTCTTTGTATTGTCGGTTTAGATTCTGAAGTCACTGTGTTCAGTGTCAGCTAATCCCATACAGAAAACTGCTGTCACCCTCTATCGGTGGTTGCCAGAGCCAACAACTGCAGCTGGCCCACTACCACTCACATTTACCAACATTCAAAAGTTAAGTGGCTCCCGTAGGAAAATTTTAATGCAGTCAGATAAACAGCCCACGCTTTTATCTTGTATCTTTAAAATCCGGGCACAGAGTCCATAAATCTGCTGACCTGCTAAGTGGCTGCGGTAATGTCGCGTCGGCGAGAACCAGGGCAGGAAGCTGCACTCCGCCGTCCTCGCTCTTAGAGAAGCAGAGACGTGGGCTTTCCTCTAGCACTGGCGCTCCCGGGGCCGTGAGCACCCAGCGGAGCCGGTGGTTTTAAACGGAGATGATAGCACACAGTAGGTCAACAAATCTCTCGAAGCATCTGCATCACATGGCCACCGCCGGCACCCCTCCCCCGGTAACCCAGACACCCAGAGCCTCTGAGTGTGCAGGCAATTCCAACCCAATGCTTACACAGCAACTCTTGATATTTGCCGGGTTTCTGCTTCCCTGTCTGCTGGTCTTGGGGTCCTTTCCCGACCCCCAAATCAGTATGGCCCTGTGGGGCACTGGGTGGCTGCCTTCCCTTCTGAACACTGAGCACACATGACAGCGCTCATCTTCTGCTGGTCTGGCGGAGTCGCGGAGGAGGGTGGCCGTCCATCACTGCATAAATCACAGTACTGACAGGAGAGACCGCGTGGCCCTGGGGTGCTGGGCGTGGTTTTCTCCTCCACACCTGTCACGTGTGTCCTGCTTCTTCCAGCAGAGCCCTTCTGTATCTCAGCCCGGTGACCCTGGGGTTGGCTGGTGACGTCCCCTCCAGGCTCCCTCAAGGCCAATGTGTTTTGTGTACACGTTACCATCCAGAGAGAAGGACAGGGGTCTCTTCTGACGCCCAGCACAGTGCAGGGTGCACATCGGACACTCAGTGTGCCTTTGCTGGAGGAATCAAGGCACGAATGCTCCGTTCTGCGCAGTCTCTGGTGTGAGGGGAGAAGCCAGGGTCCCTGCAGAGGCTGGTCCAGGATGGGTATCCCGGGTTCCCGCTGACAGGGGTCTGGTTTGTGCTTCCAAACACGGTGAAAATGTGCCGGCCGCCAGTCCCACGGCTCTGGGCACATCAGAGACGCAGCCCAGATAGACAGAAAGGTCGTGTGGGGGGCGTCCCTGGGCTGTGGGACGAATCCCCACATGCAAACAGCTCAGAACCACAGAACTCTGTCCCTGCTGCCGAATCAACTGCAGGACAGAGACCAAGGTGCTGGCTCCCTCTTCCCTCCGGCATCTGGGTGCCAGACCCGCCCCCCAGGCCCTGCCTCCGTCTGTGCCTGTAAGGGGTCCAGGTGGGTCCAGGAAGGGGCCACGGCCACACAGTGATGGCAGCTCACATGAGGTTTGTTTGGGCAGCACAGGGACAGGCTTGCAGGCCGGGGTGTCCCTCACAGCACCAGCCTGTCCTGGGGTGGCCAGGAGGGCCTGGGTGCTCAGAGAGAACTCCATGTGTGGGCAAGGTCACTCAGCGGCCTGCCGGGGCGGGGGGTGGGAGGGACTTAGGGCCAAAGGCCACCAAAGGACCACCGCCCCCTCGGGACCTGCCTCATCTACGCATGGCAGCTGCCAGGTTCCATGGGGTCTATAAAGCAGGCAATCTCTCAATGGCTGAAAATCTGCACTTTCGGGTTAGTTTTAAATTACTAAGTGCGCACAAATCTGAGTCTGGCACTGGCAGGCTTTGGCGCTAACAGGTTTCAGCTGAGCAATAAGCAACAGGGGCCAGACTGGGCTGCTTAGAAAGCCGTGTCCACATCTCCCTCCGCTTCCTGTGTGAAGACAGCGGCCACCAGGTTCCCGCAACCCTAAACCCAGAGGGTCTCTCTAGATCCTAACTGATTACAGCTATTTCCACCTGAGCGCACATCCTAGGTCCCAGTGGACATAAGCTCCTGAGTGGACATGAATTGGGCAAACACCATTCAACCCAGTCTGACTGATACACAGGCAAACAAGAGTTCTAGAGGGACTGGAATTAGGAAGGGGGGCAGCAAGAGGGCAGGGGGTCAAGTGCGTGGGGTCTGGAGGGGGGGGCAGGGGGGTGGAGCGCACGAACCCCGAGGCCCCAGGAGGCAGGCACTGGCTGGCCGGGGCGCGGAGGTTAGGAATGGGGACGACGAGGGGACACATCTGGTGCTCTTTAGGGAAGAGGGGAGATCATTCCCCAAGAAGGAGGAGGGGCCCCCACGGGTGGGATTCAAGGTGCAAAGGAAAGGTGCATGGCACAGACTGAGAAAACAGAATCTGGTTGGAGCTGGGGAACCGGGTCATCTGGGAGGCCACATTCTGTGGCCACAGACCTGGCGGGCGGCGGAGCCTGCAAAAGTGGACCCGCCGGGAGGTGCCTGGACGGCTCAGTCGGTTTAGCGTCCGACTTCGGCTCAGGTCATGATCTCACGGTTTGTGGGTTCGAGCCCCGCGTCGGGCTCTGTGCTGACAGCTCAGAGTCTGGAGCCTGCTTTGGATTCTGTGTCTCCTGCTCTCTCTGCCCCTCCCCTGCTCACACTGTCTCTCTCTCAGAAATAAATACAACATTAAAAAAAAAAAGTTGACCTGCTGGCTGGCTGCAGTGTGTCCCCAGGGCGGGGAGGTCCTGCTGGGAGTGCAGGTGCTCGACCCCGCCCCCCACCAAAGACCTACGGGCTGAATGTCCTGCAAGCCTGGGACAGCGGTTGTGACTTCGTGGCCACCCCCTCCCTCTGCCTTCCCCGCCCTTTGGCCTCCCCAGCCCCCAGTCTGTCCATCAGTCCTCCGGACACCAGACCTCGTCCTGGTGGGGGCTGCTGGAAAGGCACCGGCCAGCCCCGCCTCCCAGAGCACCCCTACCCCTGCCACGGGCCCTGCAAAGAGGCTGATTCAAGGAGTCTGTGTCACAGAGCAGACCAGCCACACCGGGGGAGCCACGGCCCAGCCTTTGCAGAGCGCCACGCAATCCACACAGCACCGCCAGGAACGCGGCAGCCTGGGCAGGCAGCTCCTACTGGCGCTCTCCTCCCGGCCCTGGGAAGGGCGCGGTCCCCACCCTGGCGCTGCCAGGCTGGGGGGCCAGGGGGACGCAGGGGCCGACCCGCCCCGCACGGGGACTGCGCCCTGGCCCCTCCCGCCCCCACAGTGACAGGAGGCGTCTCAGGAGCTCCTCACCGGCCAGGGCACCCAACCAGGCCGCTCCCCCAGCCCAACACCAGGCTTGCTCATGAGGCTACGGAGTTTGGGAATTACTGGTCACCCGGAAAACACTAACACACCACATACGAAGCCATTTTTGCTATCACCGTCTGAGTTCACAGACTTTTAAAGAAGCTGTACTTTCCCATATTTAAATGTCCTACAGATCACTTCTCTGAAGAATACTTTGAAATAAATAAAAAAAAGAAAACAGCATCTATCATTATTCCGTATTTCAGACGGAGATAACACTGAATATGAAAAATTCTTCAGGAGTCCTTTCCCATCCTCTGCTATTTCTGACTATACAGGAACCAAACCTCAGCGACAGGACCATGGCGTTGGTACATTCAGCAAGTGGAGAAACAAAGGCCCACAGCAACTCGGCATTTCAGGCGTCCGTCAGCTCTGCGTGCTTTCCCGTCCCCTCGGCTGTAAGACATCTCTTGTTTTCCCGTCAAACTCTGCTACTTTGCCTTAGTATTTCCCCAAAATGCCTTTAAGAGGCCAAAAAGTTCACATCGATTCATCACATTCCGACTGGTGTCCAAATACCTTGGACACATATCTCCCTGCACCCAGCTCCTCGTATCCTTATCAGGACCTACACACACGGGAAGGTCATTCCTGGGACTGTCACCCCTGTGACCTTCCTCACCCCCACGTCACATTCACGCCCCCACCAACAGGCCCAGCACCATGGCACGAAGTACGGCGGGATCCCAGACGGAAGGTGTGCTGGCCTTCCACGGACACCGAAGTTGACACAGCTGAAATGTGGGAACACACCTAATAAAGACACTAAAATGTTTTCAGTAGAAATGAACGTAAGCAATTTACCTCCATGCAGCAACTTCCTGTCTGCACACTGGAATCTGCTTGTAAGAGCGCCGAAGTCCTGGCCTCACCCCCAGGTGCTCTAGTATAATTGGTCTAGGTTGGAGCCCTGGCACGGGAATGCTTTCACTCTCCCCAGGAGAATATAACACGCATGCGGGGCTGAGAACCACCACTTCACGCCATGGTGCAAGGTGGTTCAGAACGGGGCCGGGCTCATTAGGGATGGCTGCCCAGCGGACGCAGACGGGCTGGGGAAAGGTGCAGGGTGGCTGCCATCCCATCCAAGGCACATAACAAGCTGCCCAGGCTCTGGAATTGGAAGTGAGAGAGGAAAAGGCTGGGGAGCTGTATCCAGTGGGCACGCAGCTGGATGGGGGATCAAGACGGCTGTGTGCAGGTGCAGGGAGGCGGCTGGGGACGGTCAGAGGTAAACTGTCCCTGGGCCTGGCTGCTAACGAAGTCGTCAATGCTGGAGCCTCGGCTCCTCCAGCTGGAAAACGGGATGTCAGTCCTACACACTCAGCTCCCCAGAAAGTCAAAGACCTCATCAGCTACATTCGCAAATGATCCCGTCCTCCGGGGGGGACGCTAGCTGTGGCGGGCAAAGGCGTAACTGGGAAGGATGACAGCAAGTACAAATAAGGGACCAAGTCGTCACTCCTGCCCACGCCCGCCGCCGGCTCCATTCTTCCCAGCCTCTCTTCATACACACACTGCAGATGACAAATCTCCAGTGGACACCACAGAAGAAAGTGCCCACAGCAGGCGCTGCATAGCCCTTCAGCTGAGAGCGATGGCCAACACCTCACTGATCACGTCGACAACTGCCCGTTGTCAACAGTAGGGAAGTTACATTCTTCCCCATCGAGAAAATTCCATCTTTGCCCCACATGCAGCCAATTTTCAACCATGCCCCCCACCTAAACCCCCAGGCTCCCACGGATGGAATGCGCATTCTCAAGGTTGCATTTTGAGGAAGCTCTAAGACTTCTCCTTTGTTTGCACTCGACTCCACCCCCCACGCGCCCCCCACCTCCATGCCCCTAGCCCTGCCGGAGACACAGCCAACTGCCAGTCTTTTGTTTTGCATTTCTGTTTCGGGAAAGACATTGCCCTGCCGACACTCGGCAAAGCATCAGTGAGTAAAGTCTGTTATACAGGCTGCAAAGCCATCTGGACTTCCTGCTGAAAAGGTTGGACATGGTTTTAGGCAAGATTTTTATCAGATCTGAAAGGAGAAAAAAATCTTGAATGCATTACCATCTTCCAAGGTTGATGTCAGATTTTTCCCCTTGTCAGTTGCAAAACAAAGCCAAAAAAAATAAAGAAGATGACAAAAGGAGCTGAGAATGAAGATGCACATCTCCGGAGGAAGCTCTGTCAAAGGTAGTGGGGTATAAACAAAAAATAAATTAGTTCTGGTTTTATCAGAAACTGGACAGACTTCCATTGGTATAGTAGTTTGGCGAGTCTAAGCCTTCCCAGAGAGAGACTCAAGACAAAAACAAGATTTGCTTTCCAAAACCTATTAGTGGCTTTTTAAATGCACAGGAGATAAAAGACCGAGAGGGAAGAGAATGAAACAGGCCCCATGAAAAGTAAAACTGCTTTGAAATCTCTCCCCTTCTTTCTCTCTTTCTCTGGCTATGACAGACTTTTCCAAAAAGGTTCAACTTTTCAGTCAAAGAACATTGGTATCTTAGCAACATACTTGCTACCACCCAGCTTTGGGTTTTTCTCCCCGCAAGTCATTGAGGAAAAGCCAGAGTGAGGTCTTATGTCAAAGCATCCCATTAACAGGACCCTTATTCGGAGAAGGGCCACACCTGCTTGTTTCCTCTGCCCGAGGTGTGATGTCCTACAAGCAAGCCTCAGATGGAGGACCCCAGTCGCCCCATCCTGGGAACACAACATCCATGGTGACATGACTGTGTGTCATCCTGCAGCCGCGTTACGGGACCCAGCAAGCCTTCCTCACCACAGGGCAGGAGGCCAATACGACCCATCTTCAATTCAGGCACAATATGGGATGAACAGAACACCCACTGGTTGTATCAGGAAAAACAAGGACACAAAACCTACTAGGTTTCTAAACGTGCTATGATTCGGGAAGAAAATGCCTTCGTAGAGAAGGACCAGAGCCTGCTCTCAGCTCAAATGCATTTTTTCTAATTGGGATAAATAGGCTTCACAAAGTGATGGTTATTGATCCCGAAAAGGTAATTTATGTAATGTTTTCTATTTTCCCCTAAACATTTCATGGCAACATTTATTCATTAACGCGTATGAGGAAGCCAGGGGACATGAAATGCCACGTCTGAGAAAAAACACAACTTCTCCTCTTTATCGCACATAAAAGGCCCTTTGTGAGACTCTTCCATCACATTCTGCCCCCCTCGACCCATGTCTCTGGCCAGATGCCTTCCAGCCCGCGAGCCCTCCAGTGGAGAGGATGCCCATCTGCCAGCCTGTACAGCAGCCACTGGGCCCCGAAGCTTGTCCAGACGCAGGCAGGTTGGTCACCTTAAGGGCACCGTCCACAGGAGAGGCCATGGGGGCATCAGTCGGCCAGACACAGGCCTGACACAGACACATCCGTCCCTGTGAGGCCTGAGCCCCTTCGGCTGCACGAGGATCCTTCCTGCGCGCCAGTGACCGCTGAAGCCTCAGAGGAAGTGGGCGGTCACGAGGACACCCCTGGAGGCGCCCTCCTCTGCAGATGGTGCACAGAGGCCTCCTGGCCGCAGAGGCTAAGCAGTGCCGTTTGGACAGGTGGGAGAGCCCAGTGGGGGGCATCCACCCAAAGGGGCCGTCTTGCTTTCATATTTGGTCCAAACAAATGTGAAACATCACCCAGCCAAAGCAGACTGCGTCCACCACTCCATTTGTGACACTGACTTCCTAAGCATTTGCCGAGTCCCACGACCTGGCAAGCCCCTTGCTGAGTCCAGGAATCCAGAGACGCACCTAGGAGCCTTCACTCCAGTGGGGCCACCAGACATGTGGACAAACCACCAAAATAAAGAGACTGGGGGAAGCCTTCACGTTTTTCTACACATATAGTCATGTCAACTGCAAACAGGTCATTTTACCTCTTCCTTTGGGGGACTTTTGCTCCTGTGCTTGGGACTCTTGGCCTGTCGTTTCCTCCTCTCGTGGTGTTGGTGTCTGACTTTGGCATTAGGGTGACTTGGCCTCATAAAATTAGGTGGAAGTTTTCTCTACTATTCTATCTGTTGGAAAGAGTTTTAAAAGAACTGGTATTGATTCTTCTTTGAATGGCAGAATTCACCCTTTGTTGAGAGATTTTTTTTACTTTCTAAAAATTGAAATAGAGTTGAGAGATGTTTTTATTGCTGATTCAATCTCTGTATTTGTTAGAACAATGATAATTATTAGTCACTCTTTCCGGGCATTCAATTTCCTCTTCATTCAGTTTTGGTAAGTTGCAGGTTTCTGGGAATATAACTGTTTCTTCTGTTTTATCCATCTGTTGGCGAATAATTGTTTATCAAGTGGATAATTGTTCATCATACCTCTCATGATCATTTTCATGTAATGTCTCCTTTTTCATTTCTAAGTTTATTCATTTGAGGCTTTTCTCTTTTTTGCTCAGGTAATCTAGCTGAAAATTAATCAGTTCAGTGTATCTTTTTCAAAAATTTGTTGATTTTTCCTATCATTTTCTAGTCTCTATTTCTGCTCTCCTCTTTGGTATCTCCTTCCTTCTCCTGGCTTTGGACTTAGTGTGCTCTTCTTTTTCTAGATGACGTATACAGTTAGGTTCAATATTTGAGATCTTTTCTTCTTTTTCAATGTTGGCATTTATTGCTATAAACTTCCCTCTTAGTTCGGGTTTTGCTGCACCCCATAAGTTTTAATGTGCTGTGCTTTCGTTTTCACTTGTCTCAAAATATTTTTTAAATTTTTTATTATTTTTTTTAATATCAGAGAACAAAGAGAGTGCGGGGGGGTGGGGGGGGGCCAGAGGAAGACAGAATCCCAAGCAGGCTCCACACTCAATGCAGAGCCGGACATAGGGCTCAATCCCACCACACTGGGATCATGACCTGAGCTGAAATCAAGAATCAGATGTTCAACCAACGAGCCATTCAGGCACCCCTCAAAATATTTTTTAAATTCCATTTTCATATCCTCTTTGAGCTACTTGCTATTCAAGACTATGTTATTCAGTTCCCATTTATTTGTGAATTTTCCCTCTTTAAAAAAAATTCTAGTTTTATTCCATCGTGGTTGGAAAACAGGTTTGGAATAATTTCTCTATTCTTAAATTTGTTAAGACTTGCCAAATGACCTAATCCGTGATTTCTCTTGGAGGATGTACACTGTGTGCCTGAGAAGGATGTGCATTCTTTTGCTTGGAGATGGAAAGTTCTGTTCATGCCTATTAGAATCCACTTGGCCCATACTGTTGTTTAAATCACCTGTTTACTGACTTTCTATCTGGATGTTCTATCCATTGTTGAAAATAATAGTCTCCTCTCACTTCACAGGATTGTATGATAACATCGTAGTAGTTGCAGCGCCATGTAATAGTCTCGTTCCCACACTGACGCTGCTCTCCCCCTGCCGGTCTAACAAAATTTGTTTTATAGATTTAAGTCTCTGCTGTTAGGTACACAGCTGTTTATAATTGTTAAGTCCTTCTGTTGAATTGACCCCTACCTCGTTGTATAATGACCTTCTTTGTCTCTTGTTACAGTTTCAAAGTTTACTATTTTGTCTGAAAGCGGTATAGTTCCCTTTCTTTCTCCTGGTGGCCATTCGAATGAAATCTCTTTCCCACCCCTTCTCTTTCAGCCTGTGTCCTTAGATGAAAAGGGAGTCTCTCATAGGCAGCACATCACTGCATCCTGTGTTTGCTTCAGCCACACTAGGCCTTTTGTTTGGATTTTAATCCATTTTACATTCAGGGTAACTATGGGTAGGAGAGGACTTACTGTGGCCATTTTGATACTTGTTTTCTACCTGGCTTATAGGGTTTGTTTGGTTTTGGTTTTTTTTTTTTTAATCACTTTGTTCCTCTCTTGCTGTCTTCCTTTGTTACCTGAATTTTTGGTAGTGATATGCATCGATTCTTTTCCTTTTTTCTTTTATACGTCTATTGCAGTTTTTCTGTGGTTGCTGCGAGGCAGGCATAAAGTATCTTGTGTTTATAGCTGTCTGTTTCAAGTCGGTGACAATTTTACTTTAGTCACACACAAAATCATTCACCACCATGACAGTGTTTGCAGATTCTGTCTGGATGGGTCTTCCCTATTCACCTTCAGGAGTGAAGTATATGCCCCACATGTTTTCACGTTGCTATTTAGAGTGCTTCTGTTTTGTTAGGATAACTATCTTCAGCATTTCCTGTAAGGCAAGAAATGTGGTGATAAACTCCCTCAATTTTTGTCTGAGAAAGTCTATCTCTTCATTATTTATTTTTACATTTATTCACCTTTGAGAGAGAGAGAGAGAGAGACTTAATGTGAGCAATGGAGGGGCAGAGAGAGAGGGAGACAAAGAATACGAAGCAGGCTCCAGGCTCTGAGCTGTCAGCCCAGGGCCCAACACAAGGCTCAAACCCACAAACTGAGATCATGACCTGAGCTGAAGTTGGACGCTTACCTGACTGAACCACCCAGACGCCCCTCTTCTTCATTTTTAAAGGGTAGTTTGCCAGGTATAGTACTTGGTCTTTTTTCTTTTTTTCCAGTACTTTATAATTACATCACCCACTCTCGTTTGGTCTATGAGGCTGCTGCTGAGAAATTTACTGGTAATCTTGCAGGTGTTACATTGTGTGTGATGAGTCACTTTCCCCTTGCTGCTTTCGAAATTTTTTGACTTTGATTTCTACACTATAATTACAATGTATCTCCATGAAGTCCTCTTTATGTTTAATTTATTTGAAATCCTTTGGCTTCTTGAATCCATAGGTCTATTTCCTTCCTTAGATTTGAGGAATTTTTCTTGGTCATTATTTCTTTAAATATGCTTTCTGCCTCTTTTTTCTTTCTCTGCTTCTTCTAGACTCTCAAAATGCATATTTTGCTCCTTTGAGGGCATCCTATAAATCTCATAGGCTTTCTTCACTCTTTTCATTCTTTTCTTTTTTCTCCTCTGACTGGATAATTTCAAATGTCTTGTCTTTGAATTCACAGGCACTTTCTTCTGCTAGATCAAGTCTATCACTGAAGGTCTCGGTTACATTTTTTTCACTACTATCATTGTATTCTTCAGTTCCAGAAAACCTGTGTGGTTTGTTTTTTTTTAATTTTAACATTTATTCATTTTTGAGAGACAGAGAGAGATGGACCATGAGTAGGGGAGGAGCATAGAGAGAGGGAGACACAGAATCTGAAGCAGGCTCCAGGCTCTGAGCTGTCAGCACAGAGCCTAACATGGGGCTCAAACCCACAGACCATTAAATAGTGACCTGAGCTGAAGTCAGAAGCTTAACTGTCTGAGCCACCTAGGTGCCCCTTGGCTCTATTTTATGATTTCTATGTCTGTGTGAAACCCATCATTTTGTTCACATATTGTTTTCCCAATTGCATCAAGTTGTCTGTCTTTGTTCCTTGTAGCTCAGTGAGCTTCTTTTAAACCATTATTTTGAATCCTGTCAGGAAATTCATGGACCTCCATCCCTCTAGGGTTGGTTACTAGAAATGTTTTATGTTCCATGGAGTCACTTCTACCAGAGTTTAGGGGCCCGCTTCAGCGGGCAAGGCCATCACTGCCAGAGGGGTGCAGGGTGCCAGAGGCTGGCAAGCACAGGGCTGCCAGATTTGGCACCGGTTCCAGGGACTGAGACAGCATGGGGTCCAGGTCACAGGTGCGCACACAGCAGTACGGAGTCAGGGCAGGGGGGCAATGCCTGTCTTGTCTGTGGAGGTTCGGCCGAAAGAACAGGTATTTCCGGACCATCTCTATACTGTTTGTTGTGTCTAGGGAGAAGGCCTGGGGTGTGTATGCCTTGCTGGTCTCAAGTACCTCTGTGAGCTTGAGGAAATGCACAGTGATGGCCAAGCCCTGGCTTTAGTGCTTCAGAGGCACTATTTGAAATTACTTAATGATTTCTATCTACTTCATTTCTCCTCTCCAGAACCTACTTTCAGGGTAAAGAAAGAAGGCTGCACGGGGTAGGGGGTGCAGCAAAGTCACAAGACACAGGCGTCTGGACTCTGTCCTTTACGGCCTTCATAAGTGAGCATGACACTGATGTCAACGGGGCTAGTGCAAAACAGGAGTCAGCGTTCTTTATTGTGTAGGCAGGAATTCTAAATTTCTTCTCAGATTTAACAAAAGCTGGGGAAGTAAATAAAGCTGTTCCTCTAGGGAAGCACTACTTTTCCCATGTGACTCTCCTCTCTTGATGCACTGCAATGGTCGTCCTGTCCAGGTCTTTATGAATCCTGAGGAACTCTAACAACCCCAAACAGAGGACCTCATCTGTTAGCGCTCTCAGATTAGCACACTAATGACATTTTAAACATTCTAATTACACCCAGATGCAAAAAATCTTCCTGAGTATATCAGAAATCACAAGCTTAAGAAAAACAGAAATATTACATTTTTCCAATGCTGTTGTACTTTCTTTTTTATTTTTTATTCCAATTTGATGCTGACTGTTAAAGCAGTAACCATCGTTAATACGTATAAACAGATGTGTGGCTCGCTAGCAATCTAGGAAATTGTGAACAGCTACAAACTAATCCACAGGCAGGTGTATAGAGACGTGTGCACATAGCCATCAGCTCTTCATTATTAAGATAACGGACATGTGGTCTCTCATCATGGCTTCTCGGAAATCCTCAGTTAGTAAAAAGGCCAAGAGCCCAGATACCGGGGCCAGAATTCAAGCATGCGGGTGTGATTCCAATCCTAACACTGAAGGGCTGAGTCAGCCCATCTCTCTCTGTCTTGGCTGCGCGCCAGTAAAACGCGTCCATCCCACTGTGCCTGGTCCCCGGGAACCGCCCAGGGCTGGCCCATTCTCCTCCCACCTATCAGAAGAGGGGAGCCTGGGCCTGCCACCCGGCCCCTGAGGCCCTGCGGCCCTCCAGCCACTGTCCACTGAAGGTGCTCAGGAGCAAGGCTGCAAATTCACAATATAAACAGCAGAAAGCAGGCAGTGTAATCCCTGAGGTTACTAAACCTCTGTCATCGATGTAGGGTGAGCCATCCATATGTCCGCTGCCTTTTACTTTATGTAGACCCTTTGTTTTAAAACCACTATTTTCTTCATTTTCACTAGTCTATTTCTCCACTGTAACTAATCACATAGAACAATGCCCAGGATACACAACTAAAAGTGCCTTTAAGTCTACAAAATTGTATTCAGGGACATGGCTAGCCCCCAGCCCTGTCTACTCAGATCTGTCCCATCACACATAAAAAGGGATCTTCCTCATCCACCGGCAAAGAATTCTTTTGTGAGGCAAACGAGCCACCAGCCACTGCTAGAGCCCGTGCCCTGGGGAAGAGCAGTGAAGGGCACCTCACTGCTGTGCCCCTGGGTTTGTCTGCTCGGTCCCCACCCAGGCCGAGGGAGGGATACAGGCCTGGGGCAGAACCTGGTGGGGGTCACTGAGTGGTGATGAGCAGGGTGAGGCCTGGGGGTGGGGTGGGGCAGGGCAGAGTCTGCAGGGGAGAGGGAGCAGCGGCTGCCTGGGGACCCTGCCCGGAGACTGCCAGGTGTAATTCAGGCTGCGCGCCTGAGGCGAGTGCCCAGCTCTGCTCTGGCAGGGAAAGGGGTAGTGTCCCCACCCCAGGAGCGCAGGGGAGTGACCAGTCACGGCTGTCCAGTCACGGCTGTCCAGGCTGGACCAGTTCTGCCCTCCATCCCCACTGCTGACCCACAGGTCCTCTCCATGTTTAGACAATGCCGGCAGGTGAGGGGCACTGCAGGAGCAGACACAGCATATGAGACAGCCACACGGCTGGCTGGGTGAGTGCGTGGAAACCACAGAGGCGATGGGGGTTCCACTGAAGACAGGCCAGGTGGTCGGGTGTCACCTGGCAGAGCTGAGGATTGGGAATTTGATCAGAACTCGAGGGTGGGGGCTTCTGGCATTGCCGACATTGGACGATGCAGAGAGAAACACAGAAGCCCAAAGGGCAGGCCTGGTTGAAAACAGCTTAGGGGAGGTTAAGCGGAGTTCTGTCAAGGAGAGTCTTGTCACATCACTGTCGGACCTCACTGCACGTTCTGATCCCCTGAGCAGCTTGCGGAAGGTGCGAGGGCGGGCTGTGCTGCCTGAACTTCTGGCTCAGGGGATCCAGGAAGGGGCACGTGGACCCACAGATGGCCCCAAGTGCTCACCTGCCCCCTGGGAAGTCCTCCTTCCCCAGCTACCAGGGGTCCTTTGCTCCCCAAACTCCCGCAGTTAAGACAGTCATCAAACCCAAATTTGTGCGGGAGGCAGGATTTCACACTCCCCGCCTCCTCCCTGTATGGCTGCACCTGAGTTCATTAGGCTCCTGTGCTCACACCATCCTGCCCCGCCCACCTGTCTGGAGGCAGAACAGCCACTGAGTGTGTGGCTGGGGTCTGACCACATCTGTGTGCACCCACGTGCCTCTGGCAAGGACGCTGACCTCGCCCAGCCTCAGCTTGCTGGTCTGTAAAGCAGGGCAAGGACAGTGTCCTAGAACTGTAGCGTAGGCTAAGGGAAACCCCACTCACGCGCACTTACCACCTCATGCGAGGTAAGCCCTTGAGGGACGTTGGCTACCGTCCATCACCCGATGTTCTGTGTTTCCTGTTTTGTGTTACGGGCTTTTTTAGACAGAGGACCTTGCCGTCTTCGTCTCTATATATCATGAGTGTCCTGCTCAATAAATTCTGATTTATTCTTTTCCCCAGGGAACAGGTGTAAAGATGAAATAACAGTGGAACTGCTGAGACACTGTCTCCTCTGTGGCTTCTCCAGGGCCACTGCGGACACAGCTGAGCTCACCCCAGGGACGGCCCCTCTTCCACTCCAGCTCACCCTGGGGGGCGCTTCAGACGCCCCCCCAAGGCAAATGCATGCTTTGATTGCATTGCACCGTGTGCGTGTGCTGACATGACAATTGCCAAAATGAGTAAGACGGGAACTCTTGTCTTCAGATGTCCAGGCCAATCAGGGTGACATTCATGCCAACAGTCACAGACTCATGTGGCCCAAGGACAAAATCTGAGAGGAAGGAACCTGAAGCCAGACAGCTATGGGCAGACAAGCAGCCCACAACGCAGGACAGTGTTAACTCCAGACAACTCCTAATGCTCAAATGGGCTGTTGCCACAGACACCATCCTCCAGATGAAAACAGAAAAACAGATGGAAAGCTGATAAAAGATCAGGTGAAGAGTTTAAGTCGCCAAAACTGACTGATGTGTTCACTGCAAAAGGACTACACCAAACAGTTGACATGTGTGAGATTTCACCCTCAGACTGGCTTTGCATACAAGACACCGCAGTGTCTGTGGATGGGGTGCAGCGTACAGTCAAAGGTGCAGCTTTCAGGGAGCCCCTCTATTCCGCTGGCGACCAGCCTCCCTTAGAGTGCACAGCGCTGCCGAAGCAGTCATCAGGCCAGGCAACGGCATGGTGGGGGTTAACCAGGGTCCAGAGGGGACTCGACTCAGAGAGGCATTTCGTGAAGTTCTGCCTCAACACCCACCCTCAGCGTCGTACGCACCAGCCTACCGGTGCCAGAACGTGTCTCTCAAACAGCTGAGTCCTGAGAAAACCGTGATCTCGCTAACCATGCAAATACGTGACAAGGATTTCTGGGAAACTTTGTGCTTGCACGCATCTGAGCGACGATGATAACAAGAGTAGTTGACACTGGAGAGCGAAACAGTGCATGCACACTTACGGGCACCGACCCAGCATCTCACAGCCACTGTCTCATCGTACCTGGTAGGATCCCTGTGATATAAGCACCAGGCCCATCTCAGAGAAGGGGAAACCAAGGCCTGTGTAACGTTCAGAATCAGACCACCATTATGTAACAACAACAGGATCTGAATCTGGGTCAGAATGCCATCAGAGAGCCCATGTTTAAGTCCCGGGCCATATAACCCATCAGGACCCACACACGGTCCATAACACCTACCTCTATCTGCACAGATCACCATGGCGTCAAAACCACTCTGAAGCCCACAGGCTTTCTGCTCCTGCACCCGCCATGAGGCAGCCTCAGGGTGGGGTTAGCGGGGAGACGCTGGTCTCTGCTCAGTCTCTGCTCAGCTGGACGGTTTGGCTGGGCACTGAGGACCCCCCCCACACAGAGGGCTTGGCCGGCAGCTGCAGGCTGGTGCTGGCAGTGGTCTGGGGGCTCAGCCTGGCCCGTGACCCAGGGGATCCCTCCTGGCAGGGGTCCAAGAGGCAGCACCCCAGGAACAAAACGTGGTGTTAAGGACTGCTGAGAAGTCACATGCCACCACCCTGTCCTTGCCCCCCCTGCTGGGAAGAAGACACAGGGCCAACCACAGCACAGCAGCCACCGGGAGATCAGTGGAAAGACAAGCGGGCAGGATGGGCGAGGCAGGCACAGCCATCTGTGGAAAATGCAATCTGCCAAAATATAGTACCCCCTGGGCGTGGGGTCCATGCCACACGGTGCTGAAACACCAGAGCAGAGAGCCCAAACAAGGACCAGATTTGCGGGAGCCTCGTGCCCGCACCAGTCAGTCACAGTGCAGTCCCCGGCCGCAAGACGACCACCATCTGGCCCTGCGGCCGCGTACGGAAGCTGCACACCGAGGCAATGCCCTCCCAGCCTTCCTTCTCCCCCCCACCCCCCGTTACACGTGGCCCCAAGTCGCCTGAGCAGCCTGCTTCTGGAGACGCTACAGGTCTTCCCTCAAAAGACTGTGCATCATCCAGAAGCGTGTCTGTGGTGCTACAGGCCAGGTTTGCGTGCCGAGTCACAGTCAGGACCATCAGAGGGAATTCCTGACGCCTCTTTTACAGACGCGAAGCCACGGCTCAGAGAGGCTGCTGCCCTGTTCCTGTGATTCCAAGGGTAGTGCTTTCCCACTCTGTGGGCGACAATAAGGGTTTCTTCCATCTCTTGTGACTTCCTTCAAATTTCGTATTAGCCTCTAGATACTTGGGAGATACAGAATTAAGAAGTCAGCTAATTTGAATTGAATTATGCAGTCGGACTTTGGCTTGATGGCCACTGTCAGCAAACAGGAATCATTCTGAGACCCAGAGACGCCCCTTCCCTGGACACACGGGGAGCCGTGGGAGTTCATGTCCCAGTTAGTGGGGTGTCTCTGAGCCACACTGTCCACGGCTGTGCACTGCTGGGAGGAGCCCATCTGCCTCACCATCCTGGAGGGGCACAGGCAGCCAGGGCCCCTCCCGGAGGGGCTGCCCCCACCCCTGCCCCCCAGGGCACTCCCCCACATTCACGCAGGGGTGAACAACTAGCACCACCAAGGGGTTAACGGGGATGGGGCCGCCTGGGCACCCAGATCCTGTCTGGCCCCGCCCATATGCAAATCTAACCTTTCTGATATTTCAGCATTATAAACCCAAAGACAGGATTTCAACAGGAAAATATTTACTGAAGGCTTTCTCTTTTATAATCTATCGATTTTAATATCCTTACCACTTTGGCTAAATGTCAATTTTACCCTGAGGACCTACGATTGCAAATTTGAACACACTTTATTTATTTACAGCATTCAAAATATTAGTGTTGGAAATGAGTAAAGTTTGAGTATTTCAGTGTTCCTATTTAAAGTTTGTTTTTCCTATTTGAATAATGCTGGTAATCTGCCACGGTAATTGGGGCCAATAGGCCCCGTGTGCAACCCCGGGCAGAAGCTAGCACGGCATTTCCTGCAGCGACACACAGCTCGTTAAGTGTGGGGCCAGCTTCCCCACTTAACCTTTGGGACCACAGGCACCTGATTATCACTATCATTTAACCAGAAGCCAAATCCTCTCTCCTCTGATCATTTCTGGTCCAAATGTGCAGCCTGGGCCAATCAGTGCGTGACCACCACCAACACTGCACATCTCAGACCCAGGCTCCTCGGGACTCGGAGTGGCAGCTCAGGGACTTCGCCCGCCTCCACGGCCCCACCGCCCACACGTGCTCCTGGCATTAGAGAAGGGGGGGGTCGCTTTGTGAGCCTCCCTGGAGGAGAGGTCTTTTGGTGGCATCTCCTTGCCCAGGTGTGCACAGGGAGGCCTCGGGAAGGACACATTAACCCCCTCCTGCTGCCAGGGATCCCTTTGTGGGCTTTTTCTAAATTGTTAAATCACCAATGATGAGTACAGCTGGATGTCTCTTTTTCACATTTAACAAAGAATTTATGTTGTGAATGACATCAGTTTATTTTCCCAGGTGTTGGGAGTGGGTCTTTATAACCATTCTGTGCAGGGAAGTGGACCCTTCCCAGGTACCAAGGGCGAGCCTCTTCTGGCCCCGCCCCAGAGCACACCAGACCCTCACCTGCCCACTGCAGGGGATGGGGGTGTCTGGAAGGCCATCACCCCACCCCTAAATTGTCTGGAGGGTGTACTCCCAGCCAAGGACAGGCTATACAGACCATGGAGGGGTCTCTGCAGGACCCCATCCCCCTCCCTCCCTCCCTCCCAGGCAAGGACAGGCTACACAGACCATGGAGGGGTCTCTGCAGGACCCCACCCCCCACCCCCCCATCCTTTCTCCCTGGATGGTCACAGGCTTGGGCACCTGCTTCCAGCTCCTGTGAGTGCAGGATGTCCCAGGGGTGGATGAAGCAAGAGCAGTGACAAGCTATGGCGTGAGTCCAAGGGCGGCAGGTTCGGTGATGGGGGGAGGGACAGCAGGCTCACCTGCTCTGGAGCCCCCAGACCGCACCGCACCTGTCCCCCTGCAAGGCCCCCTGGCTTCCCCCCTTATCACACAGAATGCCCCAAATGGGGCCCAGCCATCCCCAAATTCTGCCAGCGTCTGCCCCTTAGAACAGAGGGGCTGCTTTCCCCACCCTGGGCAAGTGCTTTGAGGGGACCCTCACCCCACTCAGTGCCCCCGGAGGCCTCGTCAAGGATGGAGGGTTAGCCTGAGGTTCAGCTGTGGCTGCGGGTTCCCTCCACTTCCATCATCCAGGGTTCCAGCATCGCCTGAGTGAACCACCACGTGCCCACAGTCATCCCGGAGGGTGTCCAGCGTGAGGTCAGATTCAGGTTGTTTCCCAGGTTTGAGGCACCAACCCCAGGAGAGTGGCCAACGCCACAGGCTGAGACCCAACAGCACAACCCAGAAGGCGGACACACACAACCCGTCACGCCCAGCTGTGCAGGGCTGGGACCGAGGCCAGGCCCCGGGTATCTCTGAGCTACCCTCTCTGTAGCTGTAAGACAGGACCAGAGCCGCGCAGGGGCCTCTGCTTTCCCACAGCATACATCCCGCTGAGCCCCGGGAAGCAGTCGGGACAGTCACCGAGTTATCGCAGGTGCTGCTGGTCTGGAGCCCAGGTGTGACCTCATCACTACTGTGCACAGTTCTTCACCCCGACCATCCGAGCAGCTCACCCCCTCCCTGCAAATGCACTTCCTGCCTCGGAACTTCTCC
The DNA here is from genome assembly GCA_017311185.1 of Proteles cristata cristata. Lineage (NCBI taxonomy): Eukaryota > Metazoa > Chordata > Mammalia > Carnivora > Hyaenidae > Proteles > Proteles cristata. Next base: position 55,841 of record JAESUZ010004790.1, on the reverse strand, counting down.
AGCCATGACTTCTCCACACTGTCCTGCTCTTGTGACCCCAGAAACTGCACTTATGTGACCCTGCAGGCCCAGCCCATCTGCCTCCTCAGAAAGCCGCCCTGAGGGGCCCGCCCCCAGCCACTGACCACAGGTGACCTCTCTCTCCCAAAGGTGTCTCACTCTCCTCGTGAGCGGTCTACGCTGCACCTGATTCACATGGTGGCTCACAACCCCCCCAGGGAGTCACACTGAGGACATGAATCATAACCAGTCTATTCTGTAATTAACTCACACAATCATTAACAAAAATACAGATAGACAGCTCCTTAACTATGAGGCAGCCTGTAGAAGATTAATTGCAATAGCACACTCGCCACTTTTAAAAAGTGTTTGACCACTAGTGACCTCAAAATAACATCAGCCACAATTACTATTATGTGTAAAATCAATAAAAATATTAAACGCTTGTGCACAAGGGCTAGAGCACACTGTACATACATGATGTGCATAAGAGAAAGCAAAACGACTTTTTCAGGATGCACCACCAAAGGGCACAGGTTCTAGCTGCTTCTGCGTCTGGAGGAAAATCTCGATCACTGGGGAAGCCATTACAGGAGCTCAGCCAGGGGCTCTGATGAGGAAGCTGATGGCCCACCATCCGTGAGGCTCACGTGGACAGAGACAGGACACAGGTGCATAGGCGCCAACGCAGGTCCCGCCAAGCCCTGGATGTGGCCCAGGCAAAGTGAGCGCGTGGTCACTCTGAATCACAGTGACGCGTCTGTGTGCTTGCCGTCTGGCCTTAGGTTATTTAGACAGTGACACAACGACACAGCCTGACCTCTGCGCTGAACACTCTAAGTCCAACAGCGTGTCGGTCCGTGTGCACTCACATCCAGCGGGATGCAGTCTGTGTGGCCCACGGGTGGACCCTGGAATTTGAATGTACAAAAACAATCAGTTTACAAGCACTCTAACTGCTTCTACTATAAACCAAGTGCCAGGTGGGGAAGAAAATCAAATTATTTTGGGATCTGATTAGCTGGGTTTGTGGGAACCAAGGTTGACTGTATATATTAAATCCCAAGTGATTCAAGCATAAAACTTTCCTAGCGTTAAATTAGACAGTTAAGGACATACCCCCCGACATGAATTCTGAGTGTGTCTAGCTTGTAGCGCCCCGCGTAATCAACCACAGCGTCATTCACAACCACAAACAAAACCAAGAAAACCTACCTACAGCTGCAATCATGTATGTGACTTAATTAAGAACCAATCCCCTAAAATAGCGGCGTTGCACGAGATGGGAGGGGAGAGGGCAGAGAGGGAGGCTCCTCCAGGAGGGTGCCCAGAAGGGCAGAAACACCCCGGCCGGTTTCTCCGGCCTTTTCCGAAGCCGACAGACCTTTAGCTTCTCAGAGACTCCGCCAGGCCTGTGCAGAGACGACGCGTCGCTGTGTGCGGACTCCTCTCCTGTCCACTTCTACAGCCAGGGAAACCGAGAGGCACAGTTCCGTTCCCAACGTTCCGACAAACCCTCCCTTGCAAACCCAGCAGCTGCAGGACCCTCCCTGGAGCCTCAGGAGGGAGCACGGCCTTGACCTTGACCTCGGACTACCGTCTCCAGAGCCGGGCAGGGCACGTTTCTGCTGCTCGGAGCCACTGTTTGTGGTCTCCGGTTCCAGCCGCCCGGGACCCCCGGCGCAGTGTCTGGGACCCGGGCCCACGCCCTGCGTGTCTGTCTCCGGGTCACGCGGGACAGACGGCCTCCCCAGCTCCCAGAGGAGGGGAGGCACCTCACCCAGCGGCCTGGCTTCCTCTGCGCCCAGCAGGCCCCACAGTGGCCCCGGCCACACCCGTATGGCGCCCGCCGCTCCGGGTTTCGGCAGCAGCCGCGGCGGCCCCGGGAAAGGCCTGAGCCCCCGGTGGCACCTGGAAAGGACCCCCCGCCCCGGGAAAGGCCCCCCGGCCTCGGGAAAGCACCCCCCCACCCCCCGGCCTCACCAGACAAGCAGGCGCCCAAGCTCGGCGTGGTTCCCGCGCGTTTCCGCATCCGGGACGCAGGCCTGTTTCCGCGTGAACACCGGTCACTGCCCGTAAACCCAGCTTTAAAGCCGTCTCACCCGTGCGGCGCCACGTGCGGACGCCGGGGCGGAGACGGGCGTCCGCTGCGTCGCGGAGCCGCCTGCCACCCGGCGGGTAGGCGGGCGCCTGACGAGGCGCGGCTCGGTCCGCGCGACCAGGGAAGGACGCAGGAGCCGTACGGTGACGACGGAGGAAGAACCCTCGGGAGCGCGAGGCACCACGCTCGGCATTTCAGACCCACGAACGCAGCGGACCCTCACGGAAACACCGTCAGCTCGAAATCTCAGGCTTACCTGCGGTCCTCGCCACAGCGCTGCGCCGGAGCGACGCCGCCACGCGCCGGCCGCCCGCTGCGCCAAGCGGCACGCCTACCGGGCCGCGTGGTGGGAGGAGCCTAAGGAGGACCGCACATCCGGGCACCACGCCGGCCGCCCGCTGCGCCAAGCGGCACGCCCACCGGGCCGCGTGGTGGGAGGAGCCTACGGAGGACCGCACATCCGGGCACCACGCCGGCCGCCCGCTGCGCCAAGCGGCACGCCCACCGGGCCGCGTGGTGGGAGGAGCCTAAGGAAGACCTCACATCCGGGCACCACGCCGGCCGCCCGCTGCGCCAAGCGGCACGCCCACCGGGCCGCGTGGTGGGAGGAGCCTAAGGAAGACCTCACATCCGGGCACCACGCCGGCCGCCCGCTGCGCCAAGCGGCACGCCCACCGGGCCGCGTGGTGGGAGGAGCCTACGGAGGAACGCACATCCGGCACCACGCGGCCGCCCGCGCTAAGCGGTACCACCGGGCCGTGTGGTGGGAGGAGCCCTACGGAGGAATCGCAGTCCGGGCACCACGCCGGCCGCCCGCTGCGCCAAGCGGCACGCCCACCGGGCCGCGTGGTGGGAGGAGCCTAAGGAGGACCGCACATCCGGGCACCACGCCGGCCGCCCGCTGCGCCAAGCGGCACGCCCACCGGGCCGCGTGGTGGGAGGAGCCTAAGGAAGACCTCACATCCGGGCACCACGCCGGCCGCCCGCTGCGCCAAGCGGCACGCCCACCGGGCCGCGTGGTGGGAGGAGCCTAAGGAAGACCTCACATCCGGGCACCACGCCGGCCGCCCGCTGCGCCAAGCGGCACGCCCACCGGGCCGCGTGGTGGGAGGAGCCTACTGAGGACCGCACATCCGGGCACCACGCCGGCCTCCGCACCGCGGAGAGCCCCTTCAGTAGGGAGACCGGTCACACTAGGGAAATGTCAACAAGCGGGTTTTTTCGACTGTGTGCGTGTACGCGCACTCTGTCCGAATGTATTGTGCACAACTGTGTACGTGTGTAGGCATGTACTGTGACTGTATTTGGAGGTGCACGTGTGCGTGCGTCTCGGAGTGCGTGTGAGTGTTGTGAGTGCACGTGTGTGTGTGTGTGTGCACGCGCGCGTGCAGAAGCGTGCGGGGAGGCCGTGGGGCAGGCCGGGAGCGGCGCCGCCAGGGGGCCCTGAGGCCGTGGGGTAACGGAACGGGTTGCGCAGCACCGAAGATGGCACCGGGCGGGTGGTGTGTGCCGGCCCCAGCCGCGCTCGGGCCCGGAGGAGAGCGCAGGCCGGCGCTCGTGGGGGGACGCCCGACGCCGGTTCAGGGAAACGCCCGGCTCGGGCCCCGGAGGAGAGCGCAGGCCGGCGCTCGTGGGGGGACGCCGGCGCCGGTTCAGGGAAACGCCCGGCTCAGGCCCGGGAGGAGAGCGCAGGCCGGCGCTCCGGGGGAGCCCGGGGACGCCCGGCGCCGGTTCAGGGAAACGCCCGGCTCGGGCCCCGGAGGAGAGCGCAGGCCGGCGCTCCGGGGGGGGCGGGGAGGGTGTGGACGCCCGGCGCCGGTTCAGGGAAACGCCCGGCGCTTCGCCCAGGCCCCGGGGTCCGCCGGGCGCCGCGCGCTCAGCCGCCAAAGGCCCCGGTGCTTGTGTCTTTCAGGAATTCGCGGACTCCGTGTCCCAGCTGGTGACGCAGAAGTTCCGCGAGCTGACGGCGGGCCTGGCGTCGGCGCACGCCCGCCACAAGGCGCTGGCGGGGATCGTCATGAGCACAGGTAACGCCCGGCCGCCGGCGGGGCCTCGCCCCGGGGACGCGGGCACGGAAAGCGGCGCTGGGCCCAGGCCGCGCAGCTCCGCAGGCCGTGAGGACCCGGCCTGAGCGGGGCGCCAGGCTCCCCGGCAGGCGGAGAAGGCTGCGCGCCGCGGGGTCGGTGGGGCGGCTGCCGTCGGCCACCTGCCGCCCCTCAGCGCGCGGAGTCGGGGTCCCCCCGGGGCACGCGAGTCGGGGCGCACCCCTTCCGGCCAGAGGGTTCGGGGACGGGCCCCGCCCCACACGCCCGCGCCGCGGGAGGGGTCGTCCGGCCGCGGAAGGTCGTGGCATCGGACAAACAGGGCAGGAGACGCCAGGGCGGATCTTAAGCAGCCAGTTTTGGTGAAAACGCCTCATCACAGCCTATGAATAGTTCCTAACCCGCTGCTTCCTTGAATTCTACCGTTTCTGGCTCCACGGCCCAGGTCGCGTTGGTAACTGACTTGGGGCCAAGTTCACACAGGGATTTTTCGTATCTCCACACAGTCCACCCATCTGATGACCAAACAGATTTATGTTAAAAATCCGTTAAATCCAGAGAGTTGGCACGTTCTCCCAGCTGCCGGTGGAGCAGCAACGCCACTCAGGACCCCGTGTCCCTTCCATTCAGGGCATCTCAGGAAAGCGGAAACAAAAATCCACCCCCGGCAGTCTGGTGAGTAGAATAAGGCATATGAAACGCTCTGAAAGGTAACAGCTACTTTCTGAGGACAATGTGCTGAGGCCAAGGCAGTGCAGTTGTGTCAACGAGACCACAGTGTCCGGTGCCTCCATTCAGCCCAGGTCACTGACACCTGCCCCCTCTCTTATCCACAAACATCTGCCTCCTTATGGGAAATGGGGTGTTCTGCAGGTCGGGAGTCCACCTCCATCAAGATCATCCCTGCTGGACGTGGCCGTTCTTCCCTCCAGCCAGCCGGTGGCCCAGGAAAGAACAGCCCCCACTTTAGGACACAATCTAGGAGACCGTGGGAGGTGCTAGAGGCCAAGAACAGTTGCTTGGGTTTGAATCCCAGCCCCACCTGCAACTAGCCATGACTGTAGGTCAGTCAGCCTGTCTGCAACTCAGAGCAAAGGAAGAAGGAAGGAAGGGAGGGGACGAGGGAGAGAAAGGAAGGAGAGAGGGGAGGAAGGAGAATAATATCTTACAAAGACTCATGGGAAAACGGCATGTAAAAGTGGTCGGTAAAAACACCATTTTATGTGCAGGCAATTTTTCTGCATGAATGAAATGTATTCTGTGAAGTGCAACCATACGAGGTTAAGCTTTGCTAATTAGTAACTAAACATTGAAGAATAAATTGCTGAAATTTACTTTCCTGTTATAGAGAGAAGATTTAATAAACACATTGATTAACAAGACGTTAGAGCAATGTGTGCAAAATTACTGACAAATATTTTTTTTTAATCATTGACTTAAAGCTGGCATCACACTTGACCCCAGTTCTAGTTCAGGTATTTAAGCAAAATGAGTAAGAAGCCCCAGAAGGGAAGTATGTTCTCACTCAAGTTCCCATCTGTGTACAAAGTTGTAAAAGTGCACTGATTACGCAGGAAAATGAGACTCGGGTGGGTGTGGCTCAGCACCTGCAACGTGCTTCCCCTCATGGCCATGGGGAGAAATCTGATCGCAAAACCCAACACTTAGGGATAGAATAGTTTTGACTTCTATCTAAATCACTCAGTCACTGGTCAGAACACCAGGAGAAGAGAGCATGGGGCGACATGGCGCTCTCCTGCCAGCTCCTCGAGGGAGCCATCACTCAGTGTCTAGCTGTGACCTCGCGACCCCTAACACCGTATCTGTTCCGTGTGTCCACTGTTTCAATTCTGAGTAATACTGATTTGCACGCCTATAATCTGACACTTTTTTAGTTTTCATATTTGTAACATTTGTAGTTTTAGATGATGTACTTATGCTCTTATTTCTTGTCCTACAAGCTGAAATGGTTCATTTGCAGGCGGCCCTGTCTCTCTGTGTGTGTATATTTATATCATCGTACAACATCTGTACTTACCTTCTATTCGCCGCCGTACTGATCTTCCCTACTCCATCCTGCGAGCCAAAGGTGGAAAACCAGCCCACGGCCTCCACGCAGGCAGGACACTGCAGGGCCCCCAGCGCCAAGCGCGGGCTGACCTAGGCTTGCTGTGCTGTCACCAGACCATGTCCTGAGAGCCCTGTCATCCAGTCTCATAGATTCTCCTTCCGCCACCACTCAAAGTCGTGTCACATTTAGGGCCGACCCAAATGTGTAGGTAGACTTTCTTAAAGAGCTGCTGAGGGAGTATGTATGTTTTCAGGAACACTGACCTTTCTTTTCTTTCGCTGAAAAGAAGGAAGTGCCTGCAAGTCCCTGCATCTGTGGACAGGCCCGCACCCTCCCCGGGGCCCCAGCCGCGCCCCAGCACCCACGACACCGCTCTCTTCCCTTCTCCCTGTCTGACAGGTGTAGCTTCCAGAAACACCCTTTAAAATGCGTGGGGGACAGAAACCAGCAGACACAGTGTCCCAACCGCGCTGTCACGCTCCTGGAATGGATTTGCTTGGGGAGAATTCTGCACTGAAAATTACTTTCCCTGCACATTTGGAGGGGATTTTTCTATTCTCTTTCACCTAATGTTTCTTCTAGAAACAGCTGATGACATCTTTGCCAGGTCACCCCCACCTGCCAAGGAGGGGAAAGGGTCCTTTCTCAAACTGAACATTTTAGGGGTGCCTGGGTGGCTCAGTCGCTTAAACCTCCAACTTTTGATTTTGACTCAGTTCATGATCTCACGGTTTGTGAGTTCAAGCCTTGCCTTGGGCTCTGCGCTAACAGTGTGGAGCCTGCTTGGGATTGTCTGTCCCTTTCTCCCATTTCTCTCTGCCCCTCCCCCTGCTCATACTCTCTCTCTCAAAATAAATAACCTTTAAAAATAAGTAAACTGAATGTTTTATAATTTCACAAGAATATGTGTATGTGTGAGCCATGCACCTGCCGTGATTTAAGCTGTTCGGTTTCTGTACTGTTTTTGTCCATCATACTGTGGATAAATTCCTTTGTTTACACACGTTTTTGTCAAAACATTCAGTATTCTGACTGGATCCACCGTCTTACCTTCCTGGTGTCGTCTACCCTTGTCTTCTGTTCTTGGGCGTTTCTGAAACTTCTCTGATGGCCCTTCAACCGCCCATCATTTCTTAATCTCTGCAAGCCATGTTCATCATTCATCACGCCAGGTCCCTCCCTTCTCTTGTTTTTTTGAGGTGACGCTCCCTGCAGGTCCCTGGGGAGACTCAGTAGCTGAGCCCTGGGCCTCCTTTGTGAGGGAACTTTGTATACTGTCCATCTCTTTTGTCTCTTTTTGCTTTTGTCTGAATATTCACAGCTGTGAGAAAATACTAGCTTGACTATCACCAGTGCAGCTCAATTTCCTCAATAATTGTATCCCTTTCCTGAGATACAGCGGAAGGTGGGCACTTCTCTGATCAGAAGCCTCCTTGACCCAGGTGGGTCGGGGACCACGGTGACTTAAATTAAAAGTCACCCATGGGGCCTGCTGGCTCGGCGCCTGCCTTCTCTGAGCCCAGCGGCAGGCCACTGCTCCCTCGTGATGGCTCCTGTCCCTCTGCCCCCCACACCCTCCCAAACCCTTTCTTCTGTGGATCCCTTAGGAGGAGAAGGGATCCTTCTCCTCTGCCCTCCCAAACCGGAAAACCTGGACACTGGCTAGCCACGTTGTTGGAGCAATGGCTGTGTCTTCCTTCCCCTTTGTGAAGAAAGGTGTTTCCATGAGAAAGCAATTCTTTTCAATTCTTTTTTTTTTTATATGAAGTGTTTATAATAAACCCCGCTTGGCATGATCACAATTTTTTTTTTACAGGTGTTTCTGCTGTCTTTTTTTTTTTACAAATAGTTTATTGTCAAATTGGTTTCCACATAACACCCAGTGCTCATCCCCACAAGTGCCCTCCTCCATGCCCATCCCTCCTCCCCCCCACATCCATCAGTCCTCAGTTTTTGTCAGCATTCAAGAGTCTCTCATGGTTTGCCTCTCTCCCTTTCCCCCACCATTTCCGCCCTTCTTCTCCCCTTGGTCCTCTGTTAAGTTCCTCCTAATCCTCCTATACGTGCACACATATGATATTTGTCCTTCTCTGCCTGAGAAAGCAATTCTTGAAGGGACCATTAATGATGATTTCCATTTGATATGCAAATTTATAATTTTGATAGCACTTTTGCATACACTAATCAAGATAATTGCTACAACCCTGAGAAGTGGGAAAGGCAGGAATCTTAATTACGGCTTTTAAGAATACAGACAAGGAGACCAAGAGGGTAGGTGCCTCTCCCTGAGCCCTGGGAAGACGCGGGGGCCCCTTCAGATGTGTGCACGAGACGTGGTGCTGACACACTGGATCGTTGCCTGAAAATGACTTACTTCTAAGCTTATTAAATAAAGAACCAGAAGAAGACTTCCCCAGTGTGTTCAGAGGTTTACACTCCAGCCCTGCGCTGCCGGCCTGCCCTCCTTACACACGCGCCTGGTTTCAGCTGACGTGCAGTTGCCATTGCTCACAAATGCCCGGGGTTTATGACTGCCCAGCAAAACGCACAGCCCCTTGAAGATGGGACAGGGAAGAAAACGCTGAGGTAGAACTTCGGGAAAACGGCCCAGAACAACTCCATTCAGAAGGTCAGAGCTGTGCGGGCCCCGTGGGCCGGCCTGTCTTCCCGGGAAACGCTGCACGTCTCCAGTAACAACATGGAACGCGTGCTCCGCTGGTTCAGAGTGTTGCTCTGGACCTAAAACGGCCACACGAGGGGAAGAAATCTGCCGCTGGGCTGTCGCACCATGCTCCAGCGGGGCACGGAGCCGGCCACCAGGTGAGTGGTCCCTGCCCCATCCTCCCATCACACCGAGTGCCCCGAAGCCCTCGGGGGGCCGCTCCCCGGCCCCGCTGACAGGCTCGGAGGCAGCCGGCGGGGAGGAAGGACCTGGTGTCCAGGCTTGTCACCAGGCGCAGGGCCCCCTCTCGTACGGTGAGGAGCGTAAGGGACATGACTTCAGTCTCCGGCAGAGACATGAGGTTAAACCGCAAAACGCAGGATGTATTTCGCTGCTGAGCCACGTGCGGCATGGATGCTAACACGCTTATCAGAGAAGAGGCCTCAGTGGCTGAAGTCACCCGGGCCCAGCCTGTCTCCGGAGGAGCTCATGGTGGGGGGCAGGAGGAGCCACCTGCGGAGGGGCGGCAGCTGACCAAGGCCTCGGCTGACCCAGCACCAGACACCTGAGTCCCTGCCACTCGCCCGACGTGCCCACGGAGACACACACAGGGAGGAAGGTGGGGTTCGCACACACCCCCAAGCCCCGGCGCCCCGTGCACTTTCCTCATGGTGGCGTCACAACCTGGCGGGAAACTACCTCCAAAGATTTCACAGGTGGAAGAAAACCACATGCTGTTTTATATTTCAAGGCGTTAAAACTAACCTCGACTTTAGTCTCTTAAACTGTTCTCTCTCTGTAATGAATGAGTGAATGAATGAATGGTTGTGGTGTGTAAGACACACCTGTGGGCTTATGAGGCAGCAGCCATCAGTGAGGATCGGTAGCCAAATTCCAGTCTCGCCTACGGCCCGGTGCCGAGCTCAGGTTTATTTCTACGATGTCCATGAACACACCCTGTTTATCAGCTGTTCCAAGGAAGCCCTCTCCTCAGACAAAGAACATGTTTTACAGTCAGTATAAAAGAACGCGTGGCTCTAATGTATGTCTACCAGCAGGCGTCACAAAGTCTGGTTGCAGATGAGAGGAACAGATACGAGCGATCCTAATAGCTAAAAATCCCAGCGTTTCTACAGGATTCGACAGCACGCTTTACACACTTGACACGATTTCCTTTCATCCTCAAGAACTTGACGGCACTAGTTTTATCCCCATTTTCCACACAAGACAGCAGACAAGCTCCCTTGACCCAAGTCTCAGGTGAGGAGCAGAAATGGGTACCTGACTCCAAAGCCAGGTTACGTCCTGCCCGCCAGTGCCTCGCGGCTTTGTGTCCCCCGCCCCGGCACTGCGATCCCAGGGCAGCACACAGGCTTGTACGCACAGCTTACCTTCCTCCTCACGTCAGTGTGTCTGCAATATTTAGAGAATACAGCCCCGCGGGACGGCCATGACCATGATGTGACCCTGGTGGGAGAAAGTCTCTGTCAAAAGTGAAAACGCTTCCTTCGGTCTTAGCCATGTCCCTCCCAGACAAGAGGTGCCTGAGCCGGAAGTTTTAAATTCACCTGATTTCAAACTAATTAAAGGAAATTTAAAGGACAGAAACAAACTGAGAAGAGGAAGGAGCCGATTCGCAGGAAAAGACCGATTGATCAGAGTCTGACAAAGTGAGGACAGAGGCGAAAGAGCAAGTGCTCGGCAGCCTGTGTGGGTCAGACACTGCAGGGCTCCGTGCGGCTCCCGCTGGGGGTCACTTCCCAGTGGCCAGGCCCTACCTCGAGGTGGGGGGGGGCTGCTGTCTCCACGGGAGGTTATGGAAACCCTACTGTCAGGGTTGTGACATTCGGTGGGTGCAGTGCTAGGAAACGGAGTCAGAGCTCGTTTCTAAACCATAGTCTTGGGCAGCCTGCACGTGGGCTAAACCCATAGTTTGGATATCTGTTTCTTGGATGCTGGTTGGTATGCTTGCCTTCCGTTTTATTCTCTGAAATGTAATCATATTCCTCTAAAATTAGGGGTTGTGTTGTGAAAATTCCATTCAAGGTTGGAATGGGCTAAGAATTGATGAGTCCCAGTTAAATAAATGAAAGGACATTCCCAAAGATCGCCCGAGGTTGGCGTGTCCTGCAGGGGTGCCCTGCAAAGGAGCCCACCCACGGGGACGTTCAGTACGTCAGATGGCGCCAGCCAGAGAGCAGGCCAGCCTGTCACCTCCCACATCCTGGGACCCGTCTCCTGGTGCGGAGAGGTGACCATGTCAGCGAGTCAGCAGACCAGTCCTCCCGGCACCAGCCAGGGCGGCACCAGCCAGGGCGGCACCAACCAGGGCGGCGCAAGGACAGCCGGAAGCCACGTGTACTCTGGTCCCGGAACTTTCTCTGCCGTCTTCCTCTGGGACACAGTGCTGGTGCACTGGTTTCCGCTCACAGTGAACCACACTGAATCACCGTGACAGCGACCTCACAGAGTGCAGCGTCTCCAGCTGCCTGGCTGCAGCCTCCTCTGGGACTCGCACACACCCGCGAGACTGGGGCCAGGGCGCCACAGCGAGCACGAGCCTGCCGCGGCGCTGTGCTGCAGGGATACCCTGAGTCTCTGAGCCGGGGATGTCATGTCTCCAGCCAGCATTCCTGAAACGGTCACGGGCTGACGGGCCGGCCTGCACAGCAGGTAGAATCCCAGACCATGACCAACACCCTCCCAGAGTTTCTTATGCAGATGCAAGAAAGGGCGCGCAGAAGGTACAGCTATCACATCACTGCTCCTTCACGCAACAGTGTACCCTCCTACCAGTGGACACTTAGACCCCTGAGAAGATGTGCTGCTGCCCCACGTGGCTGTGTGCCCACATCACTTTCACACACGGGCTGCAGAACGGGTCACATAAATTCCCAGAAACGGAGCTGCTGAGGCAAAGGGTATGTGCATTTGGGAGTTCATCCTTCAAACGCACTCTTCCCATACATTTCCCTGTCCCTGCTCCAAGGGCAGAGGCAACCCCACAGCCTTTCCAACTGGACATTAATAAACTTTTAGACGTTGACCAACCTGATGGATGAAAAATTGCATCTCATTATATTTTTAACATGGTACTCTTTTCATCAGTGAGACTGTGTGCTTTTCCATATATTTAGGAGTCCTTTATATTTTCTTTCTGTGAACTATTTTTATATAGCCTTTCTCATCCTATTGGGGTTTTTTTTCCCAAAAGTTCTTTATGTATTCGATATAAATTGTGATACAAATCGTATTTTCCCCCAGTTTTTAATTCTTTTTACTGACTTTAAAGAAAATTTTCCATTGAGAATTATTTTATGCATTTGAATTTAGCAATTTTTACTGCTTTGAGACTTTTAATTATTATTAGAAAGGTCTTTCACCTGCCAAATTTGTGAAAAGATTATCCCATGTTTTCTTCTATCATATTTGCATCTTTTTTTAACATTTTTTTAAATTTTTAAGCAATCTCCACACCCAGCATGAGGCTTAGACTCATGACCTCAAGATCAAGAGTCACATGTTCTACCAACCGAACCAGCTAGGGGCCCCTACATTTTCTTTCCTTAATAACCAAAGCCCACAGTTTACATTCTTGGTGTTGTACATTCTATGGGTTTGGACAAACGTGTAACAACACGGATCCTCCATCACAGTGTCACACAGACCAGTCTTGCTGCCCTAAGAGCCCTCTGTGCTCCGTCTCTTCAACCACTCATCTTTCTCTGTCTCACACTTCCGCCTCTCCTGGAGTGTCACGTGGCTGCAGTCACACTGTGGAGCCATCCTGCCTGCGTCCTTCACTTGGTAGTGAGCACGCAGGTTTCCTCCTGTCTCTTCGTCGTTGGAGAGCACATGTATTTCTAGTGCTGAATACCGTCCTGCTGTCCGGACGGACGGCACCACCCCAGCGCTGTTCCAGTGCTGTGCTGTTGTCTGCACGGACTGCATCACCTACTAACAGAACATCTGGCTTGCTTCCAAGCTTCGGTGATTATGAATGGAATCATAATCTGGAAATACCCATGTGCAGGTCTTCATTTGTTTGTGCCTAAAGCTTTGACCCGCCTGGAATTTGCCCTGGTATGCTGTGCAAGGTGAAGATGCAATTTTGCTTCTCAGATGGCTGTTCAGTCACTAGACAGCACGAACAGAATAGTGGCCCTTTGCCCCCTGAGGTTCGAGAGGTTATCACCGTAACCTGCACTAACTTCCTGCAGGGCTTGGGGTGTGTTTCTGGACTCTGCTCTGCTCCCCTGTGGGACGTCATGCATCAGAACCATGGCAGTCTGTTACTGAGTCCTTATACCCGGCTTGATGTCACCCAGGCTTTTTGTGTACCTAATGGTTTCCTTCCCAGAATTCCCTGGGTTGCCCACCAGAATCAACTTCTGTGGTTCAAATATAAACAACAGGACAAAACTATGCTTTTGAACCTGATTTTCTTTGTCAGAAACAAAGCCCTAGTGCTTTTCCTATCAGAACCACGTTAACCTCATCAATCCCTTTTGAGAGGATTCATGACGTCAGATCTTCCTGTCCAAGAATGTGGGACATCCACTTGTTCAAGTTTTGTTGGCGGGGGGGGGGAGGGGGGACGAGGGGGGCGGGTGTTACTTCATTGGTTATTCGTCTTGATCATTCCTTGTTAAACATTCCTGTTACCTTGTTTGCTGCTGTAAACGGAGCCATTTGTCCCTTACAGTCTCTCACCCGCTGTTGTGTGTACAGATGAAAGCTATTAATTTCTGTATATTGCACCCTATCACCTTTCTGACTCTCATTATTTCTCGCCGTATTCCAACTGGATTCTCCAGGGACTTCCACATGTACAATCATAGCGGTTCAACAGCAACAGATTACTTCTCCATTCCCGTTACTGTCTCTCCAATTTCCTCCTCTTCTTGTGCTGGCTAACAGCTGCAGCAAGTGTTAAGTAAGGGAGTTACCGCGGGCATTCTCGCCGTATTCCTGGGCACAGTGGGCACCCAGCAAGCGTTTCTCCAACAAGCATGATACTGGAGGAGGGTGCGTGTGCATAAACCTTCCTACCATGTGTGTGCATATGTGTGTCTACACCTCTCTATATATATTACATGTGTGTGTGTCTGGGTGTATACCTGCCTATATACATCTGTGTAGTGTGTAGATCTCCCTGTAACCTATATGTGTGTATATATCCATCTCTCTATAATGTGTATATATCCATCTCTCTATAACATGTATATGTGTCCTTTCTCTATAACCTATGTGTGTATATATCATTTCTCTATAACATGTGTATATATATCTCTAAAATATATGTGTGTATATATCCATCTCTATATAACGTGTGTGTGTATATATTTCTATGTAACATGTGTGCATCTCTCTATAACATCTATGTGTGTATACATTTCTCTATAGCATGTGTGTATATATCTCTTTATAATTTATGTGAGTATATCTATATGTCTATAACATACATGTGCATATATATGTAATATATATGTAAAATCACATTGGAAAAATCCATCTATTTTTTATTGAGTTTTTATCAAAAGTAGTTGGATTTTGTCAGATGCCTTCTCAGTGTCTGTAATTACAATCATATTTTTTAATTGTGTTTTAATTGAACAGAATCCATTTTTGCATTTCTGGAATAACCCCCTTGTAGTGATTACTGCATTGCTCTTTTCCTCCGATGCTTGGTGGTTAGAATTTTATTTAGAATTTTCAGTACCTATAACCGAGGCTACCTGGAGTTTTCTGTCTGCACATTCTCAGTCGGGCAGACAGATCAGCAACAGGCATTTCACGATAAAAACCATTTGAAGGCTTTCCTTGTCTTCCTACGCTCTGGAACTCCTTAAATAGGCCTGAAATTGCCTGCCATTTAAAGGTTGGCACAAAACGAGCTGGGTTTGGTGCCTTGCGGGAGGGGGTCTCTGACCACCTCTTCTGTTCAATCTATACAAGTCAGGGTGGTTGTGCCTTCTGTGACCATTCCTACGTCACCCTTCAGAGTAACAGTCACTGCAACAGGGCCACAGCCCAGCACCTGCCCCCCAAGCTCATGGCGTCTGTGGCACCTGCAAGTTCCAGAGTTTTCTGTCAGATCAGCCAGAGGCTAGACTCAAGTGAAACCTTCTCTTTACCCGGCTTCTCCCCTCATCTCCCTGTCTCCATGACTGCCTTCCAAGAGCCTCTGAGAGAACGGGGTGAATCACTGCCTGGGAAGCCCGGCTTGGAGGGACCCCGTGCACAGAGGTCCCTTCCCCCTCCCCCGGTGACATTCGGTGCGTAGACTTGCGCGATATTTATCACACAGCATCTTATTTCATAGGCATTTCACGACAAACCCTTGGAAGGGTAGGACTGTGTCATGCCGCACGGGGCCGGCGCACAGGAGGTGAAGAAGCGGGGCGCAAAACTGCCTGGGGCCCAGGGGGGTGAGGGTTAACGAAGGGCGAAGGAGCAGCAGTTTCTGCTTCTATGGCTCTAATTTCCACAGAATCAAGGGAGGACAATCAGACCTCGAGCGAAACGGGGACAAGTCCCAAACCGTTCTCGTTGCTACGCTATCCGCACGGACACCAGCACCCAAAGGTGGAAACCTGTAAGGAAACACCCGTAAACGTTACCTTCCGTCGCTCTAAATACCTGCCTTAGGTAAGCTGCAATGTGCAAACCCGTCTCCCCGGCCAGCCGGCCTGTCCACGCGGGCTCCCCCAAAACCATGTCCGCTGGACCGTGGCTCCCCGGCAGCTGCAGCCTCGTCCCCAGGACGAGGGCCTGTTAATCGATGACTCTCGGGGGGCCCTGAGCCAGGGCCAGGACGCTGCAGGCAGTGGCCCCGGAGCAGCCGATCAGGGCTGCTGTCAAAGGTTTGCTCACCTGGGGAAGAAATCACATAATCGTATCCTGTGTTCCCACCTCTCGGAGCAGCGCAGCTCACTCTGCGGCCAAAATCAGGAAAGTGAGCACCCAGTGGTTTCCTGAGATGTCCGCAGAGCCGCATCTCACACGGAGGGGCCAGCGAGGGCCACCCGGCCGGGGCGCCGGGCAGTCCTGGGGCCACAGAAGAGATGGAGGGAGGAGGAGTGGAACAGACAGGCGGGAAGAAACGCTGCTGCATCCCGTCTACCCGCTGGCTGCGGTATGCGACCCCCTATGGAGGGAGGGTCCCTGACCCCCCGCCCCCTGCAGCACACGCGGAGGGTCCCTGACCCCCGCCCCCTGCCTTTTGCGGAGGTCCGCACCTGCACGGAGGTCCCTGACCCCCTCCCCCCCACGCACACCTGGAGGGTCCTGACGCCCTCCCCCGCACGCACACACGGAGGGTCCTGACACACACACACGCGGGGTCCTGACCCCTCCCCCTGCACACACACGGAGGGTCCCTGACCCCCTCCCCCTGCCACGCACACACACACCCTGGAGGGTCCTGACCCCCTCCCCCGCACGCACACACGGAGGGACCCCTCCCCCTGCACACACACACACCCGAAGGTCCCTGACCCCCTCCCCCCTGCCACACCACACATACATGGAGGGTCCTGACCCCTCCCCTACACCTACAGGAGGGTTCCTGACGCACACACACGGGGAGGGTCCCTGCCCCCTGACTGCCGCGCACACACGGAGGGTCCCTGACCCCTCCCCCTCTGCCCCCTTTTACGCGGAGGGTCCCTGACCCCCTCCCCCTGCTGCCTTGCGGTCCCTGACCTCCCCCTGCACGGAGGGTCTGACCCCCTCCCCTGCTGCAGCACACACGGAGGGTCCCTGACCCCCTCCCCCTGCACACACACACACCCGAAGGGTCCCTGACCCCCTCCCCCTGCACACACGCACACACCCCCTCCCCCTGCACGGTCCTGACCCCTCCCCCTGCACACACACATACATGGAGGGTCCCTGACATCCTCCCCCTGCCACACACACACACGGAGGTTCCACAGACCCCTCCCCCTGCACACACACAGGGAGGGTCCTGACTGACCCTCCCCCCTGCACGCACACCACGGAGGTCCCTGACCCCCTCCCCTGCACGCGCCACGCGGAGGGTCCCTGACCCCCTCCCCCTGCACACACAGGGAGGGTCCCGACCCCCGCCCCCTGCCCCAACGCTGCGGAGGGTCCCTGACCCCCTCCCCCTGCACGCACACGGAGGGTCCTGACCCCCTCCCCCCTGCACACGGAGGGTCCCTGACCCCCCCTGCACCACACACGGAGGGTCCTGACCCCCTCCGCCCTGGAGGGTCCCTCGGCCCCCTCCCCTGCACACACATGGGTCCCTGACCCCGCCCCCTGCACACACACACACACACGGAGGGTTCCTGACCCCCTCCCCCTACACACAGGGTTCCTGACCCCCTCCCCTGCACACACACACGGAGGGTCCCTGACCCCCTCCCCCTGCACGCACACACGGAGGGTCCCTGACCCCCTCCCCTGCACACACACAGGAGGGTCCCTGACCCCCGCCCCCTGCACGCACACACGGAGGGTCCCCTGACCCCCTCCCCTGCACGCACACACGGAGGGGTCCCTGACCCCCTCCCCTGCACACACACGGAGGGTCCCTGACCCCCTCCCCCTGCACACACACGGAGGGTCCCTGACCCCCGCCCCCTGCACACACACACCACACATGGAGGTGCCTGCACACACATGGAGGGTCCCTGACCCCCCGCCCCCTCCCCCCTGCACACACACACGGGAGGGGTCCCTGGTCCCCCTGCTGCCTTGAGTCCCCTGACCCCCTCACACACACATGGAAGGTGCTCCCCCACTGCACATCTTTCTTTTCTCCTCTGCTGTTTTATTTCAAAAGAAGGACCCACACTGTGGGGCAGGAATGAGTGGATGTCGTCTGGGCTTCAGAACTAAGTTCCGAGGGACTCAATGGGGAGGTACCACCATCGCTAACCTGTCGGGTACCTGGTGACAACACGCGGCACAGAATTCAGGAACCCACGAGCCACAGACATTTTTGGCAGGTGCAGGTGCACCTGGCTTACGGTTTCCCAACACCGTTTTCCCAACGTTCGAGCAGCACCTGGAAAATTGGATCTGTTACTAACTCAGGAAAACCCAAGGGACCAATCCAATTACGCGGACTCTCTGGGGAGCCCCCTTCTGGAAACATTTTGTGGAAATTGTGGCTCCCTGGAGGAATTCACCATCTACATGAAGAGAAAATACGGCTGTACACACGCGGACCCGTAAGCACATCAGGTCAGTGCGCGGAGTAGCCAGGCCCCACTGAATCAGGAATGTGTGCTGTGTGACCTGCCGGACAGGGGCACAGGCCGCCTGCACGGGCTCGGCGGGTGGTTCCCGTGGCATCTGAGCACCCACGACGGGGAAGTGGACACCCCGGGCCTGTTTTGATCGAAGGCGCAGTTTCAGCCCAGGAGGGAGTCACAACATTTATTACAGATCCTGGCAGCCGAGGAGCAGGAGATGCAGGGAGCAGGGGTCATGGGGGGGGGGGGTTATCCCTGCCGCCTCCACGCCCCGGCTCCCCGACTCAGTGTGGGCAGGCTGTCGCCCTGGCCGCTCTCACGACAATGAACTCAGCCTGTGGTCTTCCAGGCTTCCCCTCCACGCAGGTGACCCACCTCACATTTTAAAACAGGAGTTTGGGCTCCTTCTTCAGGTTATTTGGTTTTGTTTCGCGTGCCTGCAGAGAATGGCATCTTCCTGGGCCTGTGGTCCGTTACAGCACGGAGCCTCCACTGTGTGGATGCCCATCAGCTCCTGGCCTCAGAGCAGCTCCCAGAGGGAGAAAGGGCACTGCGAGGCCAGGAGGGGGCGAGGGGCACAACCCGGCAGCAGCGACCACTGCGGGTTAGGTGGCTAGGAACTGGGGCTCAGAGAGTCACACAACCGCCCCATCTGTGCGTCTGACCCCCACACTGGCTGCTCTTACCATATATAAAGAGCATTAAAAATCATAACAGTAATGGGGCGCCTGGGTGGCTTAGTCGGTTAAGCGTCCGACTTTCGCTTGGGTCATGATCTCGCGGTTCGTGGGTTCGAGCCCGCGTCGGGCTCTGTGCTGACTGCCAGCTCAGAGCCTGGAGCCTGTTTCAGTCTGTGACTCCCTCTCTCTCTGACCCTCCCCTGCTCACGCTGTCTCTCTCTCTCTCCTAGAAATAAATAAAACATTAAAAAAAAAAAATTAAAAAAAAAATCATAACAGTAATGATTCAGGGCGGTCAGCAAGTTATGTTCTCTGTGTGTCACATACGGTGGTCACCAGCAGAGGCCAGGCCCCCCCTCAGACCCGTGGAAATCTGCCCAGGGCCTTGGCCTGGGGAGGGGCGGGGGTGGGGCGCCTTCTGGGCACCCGCAGGCCTCCGGCACCCTTGGGGGCTGGGATGGAGCCTCTTCACCCGACCCTGTCTGCGCTGAGCTCTTTGGGGAAAACAGCCTGGTGGTGTCCAATCAGAAAACTCACATATTTTCACTACTGTCTGTGGTGCGCGGCCTTGTACACTGCCCTCAAGTTCCGGAAGCATAATCCGCAGCATCGACGTTGCTCCTGAAATGCAGTAGTGAACCGAGGTCGGGGCCAGGGGGCTCCCACATCTATGCTGGGCCCGGGAGGGGGCGGCTCCACCAGCCCCCCCAGGTCCCCAGCCCTGACATGCAATTCAGTCACCAATGCCTCAGGGTCCAGAGTGCTGAGCATGTGACACAAGCGTGTGCATGTCCTGTAGGCCCTGGGCCTCGACTTGCCGAGTAGGACACGTGCTCCAGCTCCAGGGCAAAAGGGAGGAGGGCCTCACACTGGGTGGCCTGGGGACGGGCGCTCAGGGGAGACAGGTGCTCAGGGGAGGAGGGCCTCACACTGGGTGGCACGGGGACAGGTGCACTCAGGGGACCCAACAGCCAGGTCCGCCCCTCCCCTTGGTTCCCGCGGCCCTGAGAGACGGCTGGCCCCACGGGGGCAGGTGAGGCAGGCCTGTCGGGTCTCTCTGGGTCAGCGTTTGTGGATGGGGGCCAGCCCAGGGCCTGCTCCCAGGGCGTCCCCACCGGGCTCGCGCCTCCACCCCTGCACTGTACACAACGCGCTGCCGTCATCCGATCTTTCTGTGAAGATGCACTTCCCACCTGCAGGACGGGGGAGGGGGTGGCGGGTTTCTGGGCATTAGTCTGGGTAATTACCTTGCAGCCAGGCCAAGGGCTCTGAGCTCGGCCCTCTTAGCATCAAGCCTCCTGGACGCCGGCAGGCCTCCCGATCTCCGCCCACCAGGCGGGCGCTGGGGGCGCTCCTGTGTCGCTGGTCCGGTGGCAGGTCACGGCACCGTGTCTGTCACACCACCATTGCTGGGCCCTACTTCACACACCCTTCGCGTCCATCCAGAATCAACAGTGGACACTCAGGGACCCCGTGGGTCTGGGGCCCACCTGGCTCTGGGCTCGAGGCCCCCCAGACACCTGTCGTTAAGTGAGGCCCCCGACCCGGCCCACAGTGCAGTGCCCGTCCACAGGGTGCTTCCAGGCTTGGACGTCAGGGTCCCATGAGGGGAGGGCAGGCTCGGTCCTGCGTGGGGGGGCTGACGGGTCTGACACCCTCTCTGTCCCCCAGGCTTGGACGTCAGGCAGGCGCAGGTCATCGTCCTGTCCTCGGGCACCAAGTGCATCAGCGGGGAGCACATCAATGATCAGGGGCTGGTGGTCAACGACTGCCACGCAGAGATCGTGGCCCGGAGGGCGCTGGTCCACTTCCTGTACGCACAGCTGGAGCTGCACCTCAGGTGAGTGGCGACCCAGGGACAGGCTGTCCCCACCCACAGACTCCCCGCCTGTGTGGACAGCCATCTGCGCACAGCACGGTGTGACCCAGACGGTGCGACGGCTGCCGCTGGCCAGGCTGGAACCCCGGGCCTCCCCCTCCTCTGGCCTCTGTCCTGGGTCCCGCTCGCCCCCCGGGGACTGCAGCGGACGGTCTGCGGGGTGTACATGCCCCACACGCCCACACGTACGATCACACCTGGTAACACGCCCATCCCACCAGTAACGGGGACTGTTGGGGCCCGAGTGGCCGCCACACAACACAAGCGGGGAGCTCGAGCCTCAGCTGCTGATTGCTCACAGCTCTGGGGGCTGGACGCCCAGGATCCAGGGGCGCCCGGCCTGGTGTCTGATGAGACCCTGCCTCCTGGGTCACAGGCAGCGTCTCCTGTGTCCTCCTCACGTGGGGAAGGGACGAGGGGGCGCCCTGGGGTCTCCTTCATCCCATCGTGGGGCCCCTCAGGGTCTCCTCCCCTCCCAGAGGCCCCACGCCCTGACGCCAACACCCCGGGGTGCAGGACTCCAACATATTTGGAGGACATGAACTTCAGCCTCTAGCAACTCGGTCACCAAAGGGCAGCGTTTCCGCAGGACTAGTGCCCCCCGAACCCGGCCGTGGGCAGCCAGAGAGGTGCCCTCCTGAGGCCAGACACACGCACCTGAACTCACCGAGGGGCTTCCCGGCTACCGCTCAGGCCCTCACACAAAGCTGGGAGGGGGCCGCGGATCCCAAAGGGACAGGCCGCCCACCACAGCCTTGACCCCCCTTTCCTGGGGTTAAGTGGGGCTACGTTCCTCCCGCTGCCACGTTCTTCCACATGTTCACCCAGAACCAGCCTTATGTTTTCAAAAGAAAGAAACCCCAATGAGAGAGCCCACTGTCCCAGAAGACGGTCACCCCGAGACCCTGGGCCACTAGGGGCTGGGAGGGTGCAGACAGCACGGACGGTGCCCAGAGCATCGACAGCTGTGCTCGATCTGACACCGAGTGTCCTCTCCCCTGGGGCCCATGACCCCGCAGAAAGTGCCAGGGGAGCCAAGAGCCTCCCTCCAGCCTGTCAGCACCTTGTTCAGGGAACTCCGATCTCTGGGGGCTGGAGACAGCCCCCCACTTCTCTCCCTTCCTGGGAACAGACCGGAAGGCCCATGGGACAAGCCCCAGGCCAGCCTCCCTGTGCCCGGCCAGCAGCTGCGAGCCCGGCCCGAGTCTCCCGTGCCCCGCGGTCCCCAGTGGGTTCCACTTTCCAGACCTTGTCCCCAGGGACCATGGCAGTTTAGCCTCCCCACCGCAAGCATGTTTTAAGGGGATCCCAAGGAAGGGGCCACCGAGACCCGGAGCAAGGTGCCCCAGCGTCCGTGCCAGCGTCCGTCTACACAGCGTGCTGAACGGGTGGCACCCACAGGTGCGTGTGGGCGCATGGCGCTCTGGACCCCAGTGCACCGAGCTCTTTGCTCACAGCTCACAGTAACGACCACCATGCCTTCCCCAGAAACGACTCCTCACCAGGTCCTCAGCGGTCCCCACACCCTGCGGAGCAGTGCCCCCGGCATACACTGGCCACGGGTGTGCATGCCACCGGCACTGGGCAGGCGGGGGAGGGGAGGGGAGGCCCGTGCATCCGGCAAAGCGATGCCCAGGGACCCACATGTGAGCCGCGGCCAGCAGCAGCCCAGCGCGGGCCCAGGGCAGTTGCGGGCCCACTGGGGGCGCTGGGGATGGCTTTCTCTCCTAAACACCCACCTCGCGGGACCAGGCCCACCTCTGCCAGGCTGGCCGCGGGGAGCCGGGGAGCAGAGGCAGGGAAGCGGATGGGCTGGTGGCGCCTCGCAGTTCCTGGGAGAGGACATCCACTGTGACACCCGAGTGACCTCAGGACCAGTGTGTGAAACCAGCGAGGGCGCAGGCACTGCCGAGGGCAGAGGCCTGTGCCCGGGCAGGCTGGGGGGGCTGGGGCACCCCTCTGGGTCGGGGTGTGGGCAGCAGGAGCAAAGCGGGCCCCCCCAGGTGCTGGAGGCCAAGCCTTCCCCCCGTGTTCTTCCCGCACAGACCAGGGGTCCCAGGATGAGGACGGTAAGGGGGGGCGTCTGTAGCAGACGAGCAGTGTTCGCCGGGGCCGAGCAGAGCTGCGGTCGCCAGGTCCACCCCCCCGCTCACTGCCGCCCGTCTAGACGCGGTGCTAACACGGGCAACACGAGGAAATCAGACACAGAACCGCGCAAAGGCGTCGGCCCAACGGGCACCCTTCCGGTTGGTTCCTGGGGGTGACGGGACCCTCTCTCTGACCCTAGCCCGCGGCGGGAGGACTCGGAGCACTCGATATTCCAGCGGTCCCAGGACGGCGGCTACCGGCTGCGGGACAACGTGCTGTTCCATCTGTACGTGAGCGCGTCCCCGTGCGGAGATGCCAGGCTGCACTCGCCCTACGAGATCACGGCCGACCGTAAGGCACAGCCCCCCCTCCGCCGCCCGCGCTCAGCGTGCGTCGCTGGCCCGGCTGAACCGCCCAGATCACCGAGAGCAGGGCGGCTGGGAAGCTAAAAGTAGCTCTGGTCGCCGTGGTTCTCTGCCTCCTTTCGGTGGATCAGCGGCCCCTGCCCTGCTCTGCACAAGGGAGGGGGGAGACGGGGCGAGAATCACGCAGAGTGTGAGCAGGTCCAGGAGCCTTTGCTCACCTCTGTTTGCAGCTTTGCAGAGAATAATGCTGAGTGTACTTATTTACGTATGACTAAGCCAGTGGCGGGTGGCGCCCCCGGGTAACTAACCCCCGCGTGAGCCTGGAAGGACCTGCCCTCCTGGGCGTTCGGTCAGAGCAGGTGCGGACAGACGGGGTCCACCCAGCAGAGGGGGCGCTGGGCTCCTGAGCCTGGGGACACAGCCGGCCTCCCGTGTGTGGGTCTGAGGACACCAGCATCTCGGGAAAAGTGCTCAGCTGCTGCAGAGGGCCGGTAAATTCTATTCGTGACATCATGCGCGTGAGCAACACATACCGTGCGTGCACGCGCCTCTACACACACACGCAGACCCCGCCCAAGCAGCACCGGGCAGACCGTCTGAGGCAGGCCCTGAAATTACACGCCTGTATGAGGGATCTGGTCCCAAAAAGAGGCTGACTCATCCCGGGAAACCTTCCGTCGAGGCGCGTAGGGAAGGGTTATTTTTGGCACCTGATTTCCCCCCACGGAGGCTGCGTTTGTGTTCTCATTACCAGTGGAAGGACAGAGAAGCACTTTCTGAACACCCGCTGCTCCAGGCTTTGCTGAGATAAGGAAGGTGCAGGGAAAGAGCACTTTCGAGAAACCCTACGTGTACTTAACTTAACCTAGTTCTCCAACACAGATTGCAGCCTGGGGCAGAAAGATCCGTTCTCCTTTCTGCCCACTTTGCTCCAGGACCCTGGCTCGCCCCTCTGGAGAGCGGTCGAGGGGTCCCTGAAGTGAGGCTCTGAGTAACGGTGTCACCCCTGTCTCCCCCAACAGCACAGCTGGGTGGCCTGGAAACAACAGGCATTTGCTGCCCACACTCTGGGGACGGGGACGGGGGACCCGGTGTCCGGGGCGCCGCTGTGTCCTCACATGGCGGGGAAGTGAGGGGACTCTGCAGGTCTCCCTCTCCAGGGCAGTGATCCCATCAGGAGGCCTCATGGCCTCATCACCCCCAGAAGCCCCTCCCCCTGACTCCGTCCCCTTGGGGCTGGGGCTTCAACACAAGAGTTGGTGAGGGACACGCACATCCAGCCCAGGGCCACGCGCCATGGAAGCAAATGCAACCAAGTCAGGGGAAGGGAGCCCCCTAAATGCAGGGGCCTTTCAGGGAGCTTCCCCCGGGAGCTGGCGGGTGACAGCAGGCGCACCCCCTCAGAGGTAGAGCAGGGACCCTTCACTGTCACGCATCCCAGAGAAAGGAAGAGAATCAATACGGAACGGACTCATTCTTCCCGGAGGGTTCATCGAGCTAGATCTACAGCGGACAGGCTCCCTGCACGAAACCGCCGCTGCGCCCCATCACACCGCTGCTCAGGGCCGCCTCCGGCTTGTGCCCCATGGCTGGCGCCGTCGTGAGGACCCAGCGGCCCTGAAGCCTGGGAGGAGACGTCTGGCAGAACGTTCGGGGCCAGCCCTCACTTACCTAATTTACCAGCCTCCTCCTGAGACCGGGATGGCCGATCGGGGACGGTCCGAGACCCCGCGTCCCCGCCTGCCTGCGCCCGGCACCTCCACAGCTCCCCAGCCCCCCGCTCCGGCTTGCAAAGCCAGCGGTTCAGAAAAACAAACAGATACATCCTCAGAGGCACCCTGGGGCTCACTTCCTGACACAGATATCTTTTATTTTGTCGTGCTTTTAAGAAGTGGCAGGAGCTGCTAGGGAAGAAAATAAAGCATCGTCCTCGCATTTTTACCGCAGATGCGCCAGGCAGAGGTGAGCTGCTGCTCGGGGTTGTTCAGACTGCGGCCTCTGGCATGTCCCCCTCGGGGGACCACCGAGGAGGGGGGTCTCGGTGCGTCCGTACGCAGACTCCCAGCCAGAGCGGCACACTGCCTCCCCTCACCCTGGGCACAGCCCTCTCCAGCCCCGGCCCCGGCTGCCCTCCACGCGGAAGGGCCCCCCAGGGAACCTGCAGTGACCACCCAGTGCAGCCCTCTGCTTCGGGAGGAGGGCGGGCAAGGGGTGCGGGCGACCAGGTCTCTGCTCCCAGGGGCTCCTGCCAGGGGCCCGGTGGTGACGCGGCCTGACGGACGTGCAGCCCGGTGGGACCGTCCGCTCCGTGGCCAGCACCTCCACCGCCAGCAGGTACCCCCGGGGAGACCCACCCAGCCCCCTGCTCCTACACGGGGCTCCGGGGTTGCAGCCCCAAAGGTGCGCGGACGCAGATATGCCAGGTCCACCCAGCACCCAGGAACCCCAGCACTGGACCGAGACCTCGCCAGGCCCTCCGCACCCCCTGCCTGCCACCCGCCACGTACCCACCACATCCTGAGCCGCCTCTGCTCAGCAGGGAGCAGGGGTGCCCGTCTGCACAGCCCCAGTGTGCCAGGCTCTCCTCCCACACCCACACACCCGGGGACGCCCGCGTGAACACGCACTCTCGGCAGGTGTGCGGTGTGTCAGAGCCGTCACCGCGCCTGTGACAGACGGCAGGTGTGCGGTGTGTCAGAGCCGTCACCGCGCCTGTGACAGACTGGGTGTGAGAGCAAGTTCTGGACACAGCTGCTTACATCATTCCCCTTCCTCCAAAGAGAGCAGGATAGCAGGAAAGTTCTGGAGGGAGGTCTAGACAACCAGAAAGCTGGTGTCGCCTACTGAGAAGCCCAGCGGAGAACCGAATCTGACCTCGCGTTTCCGAGCGCGCCACAGAGAGATGGCGGCCGTCCACTGGAAGGCCTGGCCCTGTTGGCTCAGGGCTCGGGGCTCTAAAGGCCCATGACTTGCCCGACCCTGAAGTCCCTAAGGCCCAGGCCATGACTCACATAACACGGAGCCCAGTGATGTGAAGCAGCATCACCTCCCTCAGACACCTGCGGCTCAAGAAACTCTAAATTCCCCAGTTTTCTATTTTCCTCAAAAATATTCATCTAGACAGATCATACTTCTTCCCCCCCGGAGTCTTTAAACATGATGCCTTTCACGGTGCATCTTTTCAATTACCTGGAAAATTCAGTTCTTACTGCCATTTTCCAAGATTTAACCACGTAAATCCTACCCTCCATCTTCCCCCGAATGCCATGCAAAGACACGACTGTGTCACATCTCATGAGCACGTAAGTGCCAGTATGTTCTAAGCCTGCCCCATTCATTGTACGTTAGGGGAGTTCAAGAGATTAAACCAAAATCACATACAAAGTCGGGAAGTCTAAAGCACATTCCCGAAAGCCCTGTCTTTGGGTTTCTGCCCCGAGTCACAGACACATGCAACACAGGATGCTATCAGTGCACCGCAGAAGCAATGCA
This sequence comes from Proteles cristata cristata, assembly GCA_017311185.1. Lineage (NCBI taxonomy): Eukaryota > Metazoa > Chordata > Mammalia > Carnivora > Hyaenidae > Proteles > Proteles cristata. The sequence goes on along the minus strand of JAESUZ010004790.1, from coordinate 29,231 downwards.
TTCAGGAGGCCTCAGGACTGACTGCCGTCACGATCGCCACTGCGTCACGTAAGACCAAGGACAGCACGTGCCCACACGATGGATGTGCAGATACTATTACAGTAACTACAGGACCTCATCGCAGGTGTACCTTCTGGAACACGCACACCCTTTGAAGATGGTTTAGAAATAAAAAGTTAATCTGTTGCTTACAAATACTGTCTTCCGTTCCTATCCCTTTCTCCCCCATTTCCGGCTCTCTTTCTGCCAACGGCATTGTGGCAGCAACGTGTCACTCTTTGGATGCAGCTGTGCTCCCTGGGTGGGCTCCTTCAATTGCCATTGACCTCCACTTCCTTCCGATTCTCTCCTAAAAATAAAACACTCACTCAAAATCCCTATGAAGCACACGACCATCCTTACTTTATCCTGACAACCCTTCACAGGTGAGGGTTGTAGATTGATAAACACTAACGAAGAGCCTGAGGACGGCGGGCAGGGTCTCAGCACTGCGTCCCCCCAGGGTCTCCTGGGTGCACTACACCACAGCCCACGCAGATCCCGTCCCTGCAGCCTCTGCTGTTCTGTTCTGCTGCAAGTGACAGTGTTAGCTCCCTCCCCGCTCACAATCAGGCGAGAAAGAGCCAGAGGAAGTGGGCTCGCAAGCGCTCAGAGCCCCCACCCCTGGGACAGAGCACGCTCATCAGGGAGCACACCGGGGAAGGCAGCCTAAGATGCAGCATCGCCAAAAAGAAACACTTTTCAGGAGCGCCTCATGCACCTGGCTCTCCAGGCAAAATTAATCCACCTGAGATCTTTGAATTAACTCCTACAAACCAGATGTTGACTCAAGCCAGAACTCCCTGTCATCAGGGCATTAACTGACTGTAAAGGCTGCTTGCGGAAAGTTAGTCGTGCAGAAGCAGAGGGTAAGAATTTAGAAAAGGCTTACAATGTAACAGGCAGCTTCCAAAGTCTGAACAATGACACAACAGCTGGAGCACTGACACAATGACATGGACGCTGGAATCAGTACAAAGAGAAAATATCCTCCGTAGAGGATCACAGGTTCTGTGACGCTGGTGAAGTGCAGGAACCGAGCCGTTCCCCTCTCCTGTGCGCCTGCCACAGCACGTCAGTGAGGCAAGTAAGACCCCACCGGGGGAGCGTAAGGAGTCAGGCCAGAGCTAACGTTTGCTCGAGAGTCTTGAGTCACATGAACAATTTGCTGTTCATTTTATCATCATCACCATTACTGCCATCATCTTTGTCATTATATCATCCTCTACATCGTCACCATCATCACCATCACCGTCATCAACATCACCACCATCATCACCATCACCACCACTATCCACATCTCCATTATCACCATCATCATCATCACCAATATCATCACCATCACCACCATACCATCACCATCACCATCTCTGTCACCATCATCACCATCGTTATCACCATCATCACAACCACCAGCATCACCACCAATCATCATCATCGGCACCGCCACCACCACCATCATCATCACCATCATCGCCGTGATGATCATCACCATCCCCACTACGGTCATTGTCATCATCCTAGAACCGCTGAAAGCTACAGAGACTTGCACCATCACCGTCACCGCCGTGGGCATCCCAGGCTCCGTCTCTCATCTTGATTCTTCCTTCTGTGGATGTTACAGATCAGTCAAAATTGGATCTCATCAAGTGCCTGGTTGGTGAGGGCCAAAAAGCAATCTGAAACCTCTTAAAAGTTTACTTTCTCTGAGGAGTACAGCAATCTTTCTTCCTAAGACATGGACCTGAGGTACGATGGAAATGTAGTCAAAGAACTTCATTTCCTCCGATGAGAAAATAGATTGGAAATTACTTTGAGATCTATAAAAGAAGGTGCTCATGTAAATCCACATTTTTTTTTATTATTTGATGCCTTAGGTAATGATAAATAAGAGACAAATCCTATTTCCAAGACTTCAAAACTTAAATAGAACATTTTTAAAGGAAGTATCTTTAGTATCCATCCATGTCACCATATGTATGTATATGTGGAATAACTGCTATATCATTTGTATGCAAAGCAGTTAACCATTTCTTTATTCCAATATAATCCACACTTATTGTGCAGAACGTTTTTAAAGAAAGATACAGACAGTCTTCCCCTTGTTCCTGCTAGTGCTCCAAATGACTGCGGACTATGGGGTGCGGGGTGTGTGTGTGTGCGTGCATGTGTGCGTGCGTGTGTGTGTGTGTGTGTGTGTGTGTGTGTGTGAAGGGGGCTCCAGAGAGGAAAGGAGGAAAATATGAAACGAAGGCATGAGGGACCCACAGGGACCTGTCCATCGGCTCCATCTATCGTCCCGCATAGAGGCCCTGGTGACAGTGGACGCCCTGCTGGCCTGTCCATGTCCTATGTCATCCATCCCCACAGCCCGGGAGGCAGCCACCATTATTCGCCCTCGTTTAAGATGCAATAACCATGTCACAGTGGTCACGAGTAACTTTTCCAAGGTGACGGAACCAGGAAACGACAGGCAGGGTTAAAATCTGGGGTGGGACCTATGGAACCCAGCCCCCAGGCCAGATCCCACCCCCTGCCTTTCTGTGTGGCCTGTGAATGAAGCATGTTTTCACATTTGTGGATGGCCAAGAAAGGTGAAAAGACTAATATCTCACAAAACGTGAAGGTTACGTGGAACTCAAATTTCAGCGTCCGTAAGGTGGAACGCAGCCACACTCATTTGCTGACCCGTCTGTGCTGTGACAGCACAGCGAGTGGCCGGACGGAGGCCAAATGGCCACAGAGCCTCTGATGCTTGCTGTGTGGCCCTTTATGGGAAGTTGGCTGGTGTGGTCCACAGGTGGCACCCTGGAGCCCAGCTCTACACCAGGCACGCCCTCCCCCCTCCCCCGCCCCCCCCGCCCCCCAGCGTGCTCACCTGTGCTTCCCCAGCCTGGCAGGTGTCCACGGCACCAGGGCCCCCTCCTCCACACCATCCCAGGTGGGGACTCCTTCTGCACAAACAGGGTCCCAGCCTCTCACAGCCGCCTCTTCCCTCCTAGTGAACAGCAGCAAGCACATTGTCAGGAAGCTCCGTGGACATCTGCGCACGAAGATCGAGTCTGGGGAAGGGACCGTCCCTGTGCGCGGCCCCAGCGCCGTGCAGACGTGGGACGGCGTCCTGCTGGGTGAGCAGCTGGTCACCATGTCCTGCACCGACAAGATCGCCAGGTAACGGGCCCCTTGCTCACCTCCACCCACGTGGCTGTGGCCTGGCAGGGACTGAGTGAGGGTGGAACAGAGAAGGCATCCTGGGGGAGCAGGGGTCTCGTCCCTCCGCCTCTTCCCCGGGCCTCACTCTGGGCCACACGCGCATGTGCAAGCGAGGGCCCGCGGCTGCAGGCACTCACACAGAAGCCCCGGGCTCGGGTCTGGTCACAGCGGCCCAGCTCCCCCCGGGCTGGCTCCCACGGCCGTTGGGAGGCAGCCAGGGCTTTCCAGGCCCGCCTCTGCTGAGCGCGGCCCTGGAGGCCACCCCGCGCCCGGGCAGCCGGCCCACCTCGCGGGCCCCATGGCTCTCCAGGGCCCCCACCCTGGGCCTTCTTGCCTCTCAGTGTGTGGGTCCCCCATCAGATCTAACTGCTCCCTGAGCGTGACGGGCCTGTGGTGCCAGCCGGGTGGAAGTCCCCCACCCAATCCAGGAGAAAGTCTCTTGTTAGAAGGAACTTCGAAAGTCACCCCTTGAAGGTTCTGGCTAGGAAACCAGCAGGAGGAAGCGGGATTTACAAATGGCCGCCCTGTCCTCAGGGAGAGCCCCCTCACGACCCCACCACCCCTGTCCCGTGCGCCTAGACACCATCCCCACCGGGGAGCCCTCGTGTCACTTGGGTGTGGAAGCCATCCCAGGGTGCCTGGCGAGGGCAGGGAGGAAACTACAGCGAGGGTTTGCCGCAGACAGCCGTGAGCTGTCCCGACGTCGCCCTGATGGTGAGCACAACAGTGAGGCTGCTGGGACGGGAGCTTCCGAGCGTCTCCTGGACACCTGGTTATGCTCGTCAATCGGTAATCTGTAAACTAAGTAAAAATAGTGAGCTCTCTGCAGGCGGGGCCTGGGGGAGAGCAGCCACAGCGCTGTCCCCGAGTCCTGGAAGGCCCCGGGGTCGGAACTCGCAGGACACAGGAGAGTGAGGCTGAGGGGTGGGGGTGACGCGGAGGCCCGAGGGGAGCCAGAGCAGGTGCAAGCGACGGGGCCACTCCTGCCACCACCACGGGGGACCCGGAGGGAGCTGGGGCAGCAGGCGTCCCCACAGGGCCCGGGGAAGGTGCACCCTCCCCGTGTGGCGCCCGGGAGGCAGATACCAGTGACGTGGGGCTGTCTGCCCATCGGCCACTCAAACGGCACCGGGCACGGGGCTGGGCGCAGCCACTGCTCCGCAGGCATTTGCCAACAGGCCAGCCGCCTGCCTCACCAGGACGTGCGGTGTGTCTCCCGGGAGGCCGAGGGAGAGGACAGGCCACCGCCTGTGGGCCGGGGAAGCAGGCCCGCCCCAGGCCACCGCGGGCCCCACACACAGCATCCCTGCCCCCCCGACCCCAGACTTCTCAGGCTCAGTGGCAAAGCCGGATTCTCCCGGGGAATTGCCAAATGGCTGCAGGAGACGTGGGAACATTTGCATCCCTGGCCGTGACTGCCCGGCCAGCAGAGGCCACAGGACAGCCTGTGACAGTGCGTCAAAGCACTGATTTCTACATCACACTAACAGCCCCGACTTGTCAAGCAGCTCATCTTTCAGAAGAAAATGATTTCCTCCTTGGTAATAATCCCGTCTATTCATGAAGCAGGAAGAAAGGGGTAGTTTTCACCCAACGGAAACCGTCCGGCTGCCCGAAGATCACGTTGGGGTTCGAAACTAACCCTCTGACTCCCCGGAAGAAGGAAGTGCACTCGCACCACAGTCGTGTGACTCCGTTGTCTGTGGGCCCTTAAGCGTCGCCGACGGCGAACTGCCCGCGGGAAACAACGCCAAGCAGGGTTGCTGTGGGCGCACCTGCTCCGGAGCCACCTTCTAATAACATCTTCTGGAAAGACAAGGCCCACGTGCATCCCCGCAGGGGGTCATGCAGTACCCTGTGTGCATGTGTGGGGACACTGACCGCCACGGCCCTGGGCAGCCTGGAAGGCCAGCTGTCGTCTCTGAGCGGAGCCGGAGCCAGGTGGGCCCCAGCCCCATGGGCAGCCCCTCTCCGTGCACTGAGCTCTGGCCCCACGTCTGGCGGCAGGACCACCGAGGGGCACCCAGAGCCGCCCCTTACTCACTCTCCCCTCCAAGCCCTCACCCACCTCCCTACTGCCCCCGGCCCCGTCTTCTCTCCCCCTCTGCTCTCCCCGTGCCTGTGTCTCCGGGTCTGTCCCCGTCTCCCCCACGGACACCGCAGGAACCACTGCCTTCTGCACCGAAGGCCCGAGCTCCAGGGGCCGACGCTCCACAGCGAGGCGCACGCGTGGTTCTCACTAGACAGCGCTTGCCGGCGCCCCTGTGCACAGGGCCGAGGAGGGCGGCGACGATGGAGGAAGACCACACCCTGCGGTGCGGCCGCGGCCGCGTGGCCCCGCGAACAAGTCCAGGGTCAGCACCGAGGCACGAGCGCCGCGGCCAGGTCTGAGCAGGAGCACAGGTCAGCGCATGGCCTGCGTCCGCAACGCACATGGTTTGTGCTGAGGCTCCACGAAGGGGTCGCCTGGTGTGCGTGCGTGCGTCTGTTTTCTGTCCGTGAGAAACGAAATCACTCCTAGGGCTTTGGTAACCTTCCACATAAGGACTCTGCCTGCAGAAACGCGGGGAAAGTGTTCAGCTCAGAGAGCTGGCACATTTGAGGCTCCACAGGAGCGTGCAGGTGTGAGCTGGGAGACGTGCAAGTCACTCCTGCCTTCCAGGAGCCCTCGGCGGGGGGAGGACCCACCTGGCTCTCAGTTCCGTAACCGCCACACCCCACGCGCCGGATACGGCCTCCAGGGCCCACGCGGCCCTTGAGCTGATGGTTTTCAGGCAAGTTTGAACACCGACTGTCAAACCTAGTTGTTAATACGAGTCAAATAACAGCGACTCACAACTAAATAAGTCCCACCAAAAGTAAAGACAATAAACACTCAAAACTCACTGCCCCCTAACTACGTACTGTCGTTTGCTCTGAGTCCACACCCGTCATGTCTGGTGTGGCAGGGCCACGAGACGTCACCCCCTGCACGCCTTGTCCCGGATCTGTGCGCGCCGACCTCACTGCAGCCGCGGGACTGGCCACGGGGACGGTGTTCACACCGTGGAAACTGGCAAACGTTGCAGATCAGTGCGCCGGCTGTCCCCAGCGCACAGTGACGTCAGAGTCGTGCGGGACCTCGCAGCAGCTTCGGGGGCGGGAAGTGACGCCCGCGTCGTCTCGGCTGGTTGGACGTGGACACGAGGCAGGAACCGAAACGGGCGTGTTCGCAGGCGGGAGGCACAGGCTGGTCCCGCCCCGCCCGGGACCCCAGGCCCCACGCTGCCCCCGCCACTCCCGGCCCCACCGCCCGTCTCCCTCTCGTCCCCGCGCCCGCTGGCACGAACCTGGCCGCGCCGTCATCGCACAGCTCGTCCTGCGCAGCAAGCCCCGCCCCGGCGCCCCCGCCGGCCTCGGCCCGCTGCCTTCCTAACCCAGGCGTCCCAGGAGGGCGGCCGCTCAGCCCCGGCCGGGGCCGTCGGCCTCCGTCCGCACTGCGCAGGCCAGGTCGTCCCTACTGAGGCCGACGCGGGCACCGCCCTCCCCGTCCCTCACGTCCCGTGGGTCCCGTGGGGCTGCCTGCCCCTCCTGCCCTGGCCCAGCCGCCCCTCGAGCGCCACATCACATGCGTCCAGAGAGGTGGGCCGGTGCAGAAGGGGTGACGGGGCGGCCCTGGCGTCTGAGCCCCTCAGCCTGCGTGTGTGACGCTGTGAGGCAGACAGGCGGGGAGCAGACCACCGGGCCAGCAGGGGCTGCCGAGGACGGTCATCAGCGCACACGCAGAGGCGCGGGGCAACAGCAGGGGAGACCAGGGCCGCTCGGACTTTCCAACCCCCACCCCGATGAGGCTCCACACCTGAGCTTCTGTGCCTTCACGCGGCACAAACAGGTGCGTCCCGTCGGCGGTCAGGAAAAACCGCACTAACGTGACCTGCCCGTGCCGAGCGGCCGCAGCGTCCAGCGAGCACAGTGCTGCTCAGGGGGCCCGGCGGGAACCAACGGCCTTCCAACGGCCCGGACGGCCTGGCGAACGCAGGGGCGCGGCCCCGCCGATGCCTCACGCTGCCCACCGGCTGCCAACACTAAATGCTACGTGTGCCCCCAGGAGACTGTCGGGAGAGGTCACGGCCAAGTCTCACTGCTGACTGCCGTCCCAAGGATCCGACCCCAAAGTTGCTGGGACCCACAAGCCGTGTCGGCGCAGCAGTTCAGAAGATTCTATAATCACACGGGGAAGTGAAATTGAGCAGCCACGAAACAAACGGTAGGCTGGCTTCAGAGCCTATCGCACGTGGCTTTTCTATATTTAGATAAAAATAAATGAATAAATTTTATTTTTAATTTAGGTAGAGAAAGCATACCCACTGGACAAATTTGTGCTTCTCTTTGCGGATAAGGAACGGGGAGCCGCCAGCGTCTAAGGATCTCAACGACCAACACAGCGACATTAGTTGCCTGCTAGACATCAAAACCAATACACAGGGGTCACGTTCTGGGTGGATGACACGCAAGCAATGTGAATGAGAGCACCACACAAGCTCTGCGTAGGATTTCGCCAGGAACTGACGTCATGTTACAATGTCAGTGGTAAGACAGCACGTGTTAGTGCTTAGCGCTTTTACAGTGGCTTAAAATGAGCCATAAAATATCCTGGATTCCAGCCGCTGCAGAAGTGCTCACACTTCCTGCGTATTCGCCGCCGCTTCCCGCTGGCCTCCTACGTCCTCCGGCCTTGCCTGCAGGCCTCCACCCCCGCCACAGCCCTGCAGCAGCAGCAGCCGCGCCCTGGGCGAGCGGGGTGCCCAGTGCCCGTGTTCCCCACGAGGACGGGAGCCTCACTCAGAGAAGAAGGTCAGTCCTGGACGTGTGCTCGGCGCCCCCGCCGTGCGCAGTCTCCCCGACAGCCAGACGCCCGCCTCCCGGGAGGACGCGCACACCCAAGCCGGCCGTTCGCCTTGGCCTCTGAGAATCCAAAGCTGAGCGGCACATAAAAATCTAAATCTTCTGGAACTAATGTTCCTTTAGATATGGTTTCTAATTTTAAGTACCTGAGCTTGATTATTGATTGCAATGTGGCTTTAAATGAACAGATTAAAACTTTCTCCATAAAAATGAACTGTAAAAAATTATAGCTGTTCTCTGGGGACTGAAGCGCTATCTGACTTCTAAACTTGGATTTCAGACCTGAAGTGCTTTCTCCGTTGCCACGTCCCCCACGTCCCCGCCCAGCCCCCATCTGTGACCACGCCCCCACTTCCCGCCCAGCCCCATCTATGGCCACGCCCCCACCTCCCGCCCAGCCCCCATCCATGGCGTCGCCGCCCTCCCCCACGCCCCCGCCCCCATCCGGCCCATCGCACTGCCCACCACCGCGCCCAGCCCCCCATCTATGGCCACGCCACCTCCCCCAGCCCCCATCCATGGCCACGCCCCACCCCCCGCCCAGCCCCCATTCATGGCCACGCCCCCACCTCCGCCCAGCTCCCCCATCCTCACCTTCCCACCTCCACGCTGCCCCCACCCATGGCCACGCCCCCACCTCCCGCCCAGCCCCACCCATGGCCACGCCCCCACCTCCCGCCCAGCTCCCCACCCATGGCCACGCCCATCTTGTTGAAGTGTCACCAGCCTCTGCAGGAATACCCTGGAGGTGGTAGTTGTTTTGCAGTCTCCAAACAGGCCCTTTTAAAACAGGTGCTTCCTAAAGGCCCAGCTGCAAAGTGCTCGCGGCCGACCCTGAGAGCTCGCTGCCCGCGCTGAGGACCCTGCTGCCCTCGCACCAGGGACTGCGTGCTGACCCTGCCAGGGCTCGCGCCCAGCCTTCCCCGGTCTCCGGTGATGAATTCAACACTAGGGATCCACAGAGAAGTCGGGCAGGGCAGGGTGTCTGCCTCGCCACTGCTTGTGCAACAACAGCGAAGGCAGGTGCACACGAGAGTGTCGCACACGCACACAGCCGGCCGCCCCAGGCCCCCGCAGAGGGCCGAGAAGCTCGTCTCCACAACACACGCTGGAGCCCGCTTGGCCCCCAGGGGAGGACTCTGCTTCTCTGTGCACCCTTCGTATTGAACGTGTGGCTGGAGATTAGGGAAGGCTCGGGCAGAAGCTCTGGATCTCTCATGAACCGTCCGGACGTCAGCTGCACCTGCTGGGGGTCCTGATGACAGGGCCGAGGGAGCCACGTCGTGCCCGGGACTCGAGAAGCACCAGCCTTGGGCACAGGTCTGTGCAGAAAGAGCCCGTGTGGCACACACGGTGCCGGAAGCTTCAGCTCATGGTTTCCGTCTTCACAAAAGGAGCAAAAGCTGTTTCCTAAAGCAACATGTGACGCTTGTCCCCCAGGAGCCTGTAAGGGGGGCCCAGAGTCAGCCAGAGCCCCAGGGGCTGGCGATGGGAGGCCCTGCAGACCTGCGTTTGGCACTGAAAGCCCCACACACCCTAGCAACTGTCGCCCCGACGGGCAGGACTTGTCAGGACCAAGAAAGGAACGACCAGGTCACAGAGCTGCCGTCGGTCTGCGAGAACGTTCACAATGTTCCAGTTTGTCGGGGGCAGATGGAGCCAGAAGTGTCACGTCGAGGGAGGGGACACCCTCCAGGTAGGTTTCGGTAGAGACGAGACACCGTGAGAACAGAATTTCTTTCAGCTGAGAACAAGCAGAAGCAGTAAAACACCGTGCTGTCCCCCAGCTGGCCTCCCGGGCACCTGTGTCCCCCACGTCTGCAGTCGGCGCCCACATCCAGCGCCCACGGCCTGCAGTGTCTGGGCTACCCTGGTCGCCATGACGTGACCAGGCTTCCCGAGGGTACTGGGCGCAAGGTCACCTCGGAAAACGCAGTGGGCCGCACGAGGCTTGCCCGCGGTCTGTGACAACCATCCCCAAACCTAGTGGCCTCAAAGGAGTCATTTGTTCCGTGTGCAGACTTTTGGGGGGCGGCTCGAGAGGGTGTCTCATTCGGGCTCCATGGGGTCATCGGGGCAGCTCCCTGGGGCCAGAGGGCCCCCTTTCTAGATGGTGCACTCACACGGCCGGCCGGCACTGACCGTCAGGCGGCAGCTCAGCCGGGCCCTGGGCCGAGACCGGGTTCCCCCTCATGGGCTCCTGGGCCGGGATCCATAAGGAGGTCAAGACTCCGCTTTGAGCTGATTTGGGGCGTGATGTCAGGAAGCGGTCCCGTTTCATTCTTCTGCATGTAGCTCTCTCGTGCTTCCGGCACATTTACGGAAGAGACTGTCTGTCCTTGCCCCGCTGTGTGTTCTTAGACCCTTTGTGGTAGATTAATGTACCGTATACGCACGGGTTTATTTCTCAGCTCCCCATCCTCTTCCAGTGGTGTGCGGGCCTGTTTTTATGCCACGTAAGTGTATGTCTCTGATGGAACTTGAAGCCGGTCCCCCGACCTCACTCTAATTTCACAGTTACATCTCCCCGAGGGGCCACATCAAAGTGGCAGAAACAGCCGGCGAGAACCCCCACGGTCCACAACGTAGAATGGCCTTCGCCATCTTTGTGTCACAGTGTCACGTGCCAGGCGCACACCGGCAGCGACCGCCTGAGGCAGGGCTCTGGGGGCTCACCCCTGCGACTGTCCCCGCTGGTCCCTGGAGGCCACCGTGTGAGCTGAGCACGGAGACGGCACCTCACGGTGAAAGAAAGGCACCTTTTCCCAAGCCGCCTACTCCACTTGTCTCTGCTATTTCCGCATTTCCGTGATTGACAAACAGACAAAAATATATTTATTGAGGGATTATCTATATTGAAAACCAGACATGGGATTTTTTTTCCTCTGTCAATGGTGCAGGAATATCAGCCGTTTGAACAAAAGGAGAAGTATTTTCATTCAATCCTGGACACTGAAAGTTCCCCAGTTTATGTTCAGGAAGACATTTGGTTTTATTGATCCAGATGAGGAGAAGGCTGATTCTCTCTTTGTTTTAAAGGTTATTGAGAGGAAACCGGATATAGAAGGTATTTGTGTTGACAATCCCACAGACTCAGAACTACTCACATATGTTCCAGAAGTCTGTTTGGCGCCAGTACTTGGATGGACCACGGGATGGCGCTGTCTCTTCCGGGAATACTAATTTTCTTGTTCAAGACTTGGCTTCTTTCAAGCGAGTGCTTTGCTATCGATGGGGGAAATGTCCATTTCCCTGCTTTTAATTCATAAGGAATGTTCCAGCTTCACTATCGGTCAGAGAGGTAAGACACCACTTCGGCCACCTGGGTCCCGGATGCTTCGCCACCCAGTCTCGTAACTGCAGTTACGTCTGTGACCCAGGCTGCGAGAGCGCCAGCCAACGCCGGGGCGCCTACGCGTAGGTCGGGGGTGAAGTGTAGACCTAAAACACAAATACCGCCAACCTGGAGAGTGGAAGGGCCTACCCCCGACACGTGCGCTCTCTGTTTCCTGGGTTCTTTGAATCTCCGAAGGCGGTATCCGAAATCCTCTATCAAGGGACTCTGTTGAATTCGTCCTCACTTTCCGGCGTATACTCGGTCCTGCCCAGAAATACCGGTCTCAGATTTAAGGGAAGGAACTCAATCCCTCACAAACATCGGTGCTCCTTCCACGGAAAGCTCATGTGCCTCCTCTCCAGGATTCTGTGGAAATTCTGTAATTCTTCGGTGAAAAGTGAGGGAAAGGCAGCCTCCCCGGGACCCCGGCTGGTGTCCCCGCTCGTACAGTCAGGTGGGAACAGAAGCCTGGGGAGAGGTGACATCGTCAAGTGAAGAGACTCCTACAAAGGCGTGAGAAGCACGTGTGCGGCCTTCAGAAACGCGCCCTCCTTCAGAACTTGTCAACGTGTACTTTTTAAAATTAGATGCTAGATAGTGATAGATGATAGATAAATAGATAATATATAGATTGATGATAGACAGATGTTAGATGATTGATGGATAGATTGATAGAGAATAGATAGACGGAGAATAGATACATACATAGATACATAGATCTGTCCAAAGGACAGCAGTTTTAGGACTTTATAAAAGAAATGATGTGACTTACAGAAATGACCACAGTTATTTTTAAAGTGAAGTTATGCAAATCTGATAGACTAAAGTAAATGTTTCATAAAACCAATGACTGTTTAAATCGTAGGACTAAATTGTTTGCATATAAATATTACCTTTTATATTCCATTTGAGTTTTATGTAGATGAACACATTACTTTAACGACCTGCGTTTGCGGGGAGCAGGAGACCCGTCTCCCGTCCCCGCCCGCCAGATGGCTGCCTTTTCTTGCATGAGATTAAAACATGTCTCTCGTTCACCGTGATGCTTCGGAGGCAAATTAATGTCGCCGGCTAAATTGCTTGTGTTTTCGGAATAAAATTTAAAGAGAACTTTTTAAAGCGGCTGGTGTCCCAGGTCCTCAGCGCAGATCGCTCCCCAGGTAGGGCGCGCGGGCTTTAAACGTGCGGTAATTAATGGAAAGAATTCTGTGTTAATTGACTGCTTCAGGAAACGGAAATATAATGACTCCTTATTAATCATGAAAAGAAATGCACGGCGCGGAGGCACCACCGTAATTGCTCTAACAGCGGAGAAATGTTAATTAATGAAAAGAACACTGATGTAAGAAATTAGCTGCATACTGTCCTCCCCCCGAAGGAGGGTGGGTTCTAAACGCACTGTTTACAGCGGAAGCCACGGAAGACGCCCCTGCCACCCTGACCCCGTACCCCCAGGTCCGGGGGGGCCTTCCAGTGCCGCCGCCGCCCCCCACCCAGAGGCGCGGCCGGTGCTTCCCGCCCGTCCGGCCCCGACACCGAAACCGCGCTCTTCCTCGGAGCAAAACAGCGCCGTTTATTAACGTCACTTAACTTCCACACAGCAGGTCACTCTGCCGAGGACAAAAGGGGGAGAAAGTGATTTTCCTCAAACTGAAATAAACTCCCTTTCTGATACTTCCCCGCTCGCTTACAGAAAAATTCAGATTCACTTTGGGGACACAGTGTCTTTTTTTTTTTTTTTGAACCTAATTTCAAGTCCCCGAGGGTAGCCTCCAGTTCATGGAACAACTCGTTTTCCAGAGAAGGAAGCCACGTTCGTTAAAATGCGGAGCCCCCATGAGACCCCCGCCCGGCAGCGAGGGGTCAGAACCGTCAGCCGCCCGGCTGGGGGGCGCCGTCCTGCGGCCCCGGAGCTCGCGCTCTCAGCCTGCGCAGCCTACAGGTGGTGGGCGTCCCAGCCCCACAGCCCGGGCGGGGGCGGGGCGGGGATTAATGGCGCCCCCGGGCGGGACGGCGGGGGGCGGACAATGGCGCCCCGGGCGGGGGGCGGGGGCGGGGATACCGGCGCCCCCGGGCGGACGGCGGGGCGGGGACACGCCCCGGGCGGGGGCGGGGGCGGGGACGCCACTGGAGGCCCCGGGCGGGACGGCGGTGATCGGGGACACGGCCCCCGGGGGGCGGGAGGGGACACGGCGCCCCCGGGCGGGACGGCGGGGGACGGGGACACGATGCCCCGGCGGACGGCGGGGAGAGGGGACGCGGCGCCCCCGGGCGGACGGCGGGGGCGGACATCGGCGCCCCGGGCGGGGGCGGGGGGCGGTGACAATGGCGCCCCGGGCGGGGGCGGGGGCGGCACACGGTGCCCCCGGGCGGGACGGCGGGGGTTATGGGATACGGTGCCCCGGGCGGGGGCGGGGGCGGGGACACGGCGCCCCCGGGCGGACGGCGGGGTGGGGATCGGTGGCGCCCGGGCGGGGGGGCGGGGGCGGGACAATGGCGCCCCCGGGCGGGGGCGGGGGCGGGGACACCGGCGCCCCGGGCGACGGCGGGGACGGGGACACGGCACCCGGCGGGTGGAGTGGGACAATGGCGCCCCCGGGCGGGACGGCGGGGGGACGGGGACACGGCGCCCGGCAGATCGGCGGGGGACGGGGACGCGGCGCTCCCCGGGGCGGGGCGGACGCGGTGGCGCCCCCGGGCGGACGGCGGGGGAGGGGGACGCAGCCCCGGGCGGACGGCGGGGAGGGGACGCGGCGCCCGCGGGACGGCGGGGAGGGACGCGGCAATTCTCGGGGGCGGGGAGGGGACGCGGCGCCCCCGGGCGGACGGCGGGGGAGGGGACGCGGCGCCCCCGGGCGGACGGCGGGGGAGGGGACGCGGCGCCCCCGGGCGGACGGCGGGGGAGGCCGGCCGCTCTGCGCGCACTGACCCCCGCTGCGCCCTTCCCTGCAGGTGGAACGTGCTGGGGCTGCAGGGCGCGCTGCTCTGCCACTTCATCGAGCCCGTGTACCTGCACAGCATCATCGTGGGCAGCCTGCACCACACCGGCCACCTCTCCCGGGTGATGAGCCACCGGACCGAGGGCATCGGCCAGCTGCCGACCGCCTACCGCCACAACCGGCCGCTCCTCAGCGGTAAGAACGCCGTCCCCAACCCGCCACGACGCCCTCCCATCGGCCGGCCCCCGGCGCCCCTCCCCGGGCGCACACGCCCATTTCGGCCAGTGGCTGTGTAAGATTTAGCGGCGAAGGTACAAACCGGAACTCGGAGCGAGAGCGTCCCGGTGCGTCCCGCAGGCGGGAGTGGGCGCAGAGGTGGGCGCAGCGCTCGGCGACCTCATAACCGGGCGTGTGCGGTGCCCACCGTCCTGCGGCCGTTCAGCAGGACTTCCCATCCCGCCAGTGCACTCCGTGCAAGAGTCTTGATGGAGGCCCGGGGTCACACGGCGTCTCACAGGGTCACACGGGGTCACACGGGTCTGCGATGGAGGCCCCGGGGTCCTCAGAGGTGGTCACAGGGGTCTGTGATGGAGGCCCCAGGGTCACACGGCGTCACACGGGGTCACATGGGTCTGTGATGGAGGCCCGGGGTCACACAGCGTCACACGGGGTCATCACAGGGGTCTGCCATGGAGGCCCCGGGGTCAGAGACGGTCACAGGGGTCTGTGATGGAGGCCCTGGGGTCACACAGGGTCACGTGGAGGGTGGACAGCCCAGTCCCAGCAGCCCCAAGTGCTTGCAGGAGTCAGGGGTCCCAGGAAGCACATTTCAGATGCAACAAAGTAATTCAGCAAACACCGAGCCAGGGGCCCAAGTCTGGTGCCCTAACGCAGAAACCAAACCTTCGGAGCCTCAGTGTGCCCGCTGCAGAATGGGGCCTGCCGGCCGCGGCCCACACACAGCAGGTCATGCGGGTCCAGAGTCGGTAGCCGTGAGCGCTTTGGAGTCTGTGACCTTCTCGCAGTGGGGGCAGAGCTCTGGATCTCGGGGCCTTGGAGCGCAGCGTGTAATGTGGCCTCTGGGCCCCCATCACAGCCTCGGTCCTGCTTCCTGAGGACGCGCCTCCCCAGAGGACCCGAGGGGACACCGCGTGGAGGTGACCGCACAGTGCAGAGGTCGCCTGTGGACTGAGGAAGCAGGAACACCATTCCCACCTGGGGGGAAGGGGCAGGGCCCGCGGGTCTGTGAGATCAGCGGCCACCAACGGCCATCTTAAGTCTTGGACCCGATGGGGGGTGGGGGGCGTTCCAGGAAAACGAAGGGTGGTCAGGGCCGCGGCTCCGAGCCGGGCCAGAGACCCACTCCCGGGATTCTGAACTTGCTCTAAATGACACGATCGGGGTGACGACAGCGCCCCCCAGGGGTGAGGGTGAGAGCAGGCGTGGTTCACGAGCAGCGCTTTACGACACTTGGCACGGATTTAAGACGCCTCTGCGTTTGCTCAGTGTCCTCACCGACCAGCCACCAGCCACCACCTCGCACGCGCTGCTCCGGGGAGCCTGGAGCTGGGCTGGCGCGACCGGCCAGGTCCCCGCCGCGTCCCACGTGAGATCCCATTCCGAGGGCCCCAGACCCAGAGCCAAGAACCACCTCTCCGCTGCCGAGGGAGGAGGAGGTGTGGCCTCAGGCACCGGGTCCTCAGGCTAGAGTCCGGGGGCGTCAGTGTCCAGTGAGGGCGCCTGGCGCTCGGCGAGGCCGTCTGAAACGGGGCCACACAGTCTGTCCAGGGGCGCAGGACAGCCGCCGTCTTCTAGGGCTCGCCTCGCCCTGCTGGCCCCGGGCCGCTCCTGCGTGACGGGGTCCATTCAAGAGCGCTGGCCGGGGCGGCACTCGCACCGTCGGCTCGGCAGGGCTCCGCAGCACCGCCCTCCCTCGAAGCCCTGGGCCCAGCACCACAGGCTCCGGCCGAGCCCGAGCCGATGCCCGAGGGGCCGGGTCTGCACGGCGCACACGGGTCTCCTGCTGGGAGCGGCCGCGTCACCAGCGCCAGGGAAGGACACAGCCGCTCGCCCTTCTCAGCGCCACAGACACGGCGCAGGACGCTCATCACGCCAACCGTCCCACGTCACGGGCGTGGGGAGAACTTCGGTCACTTGCTGCGACGCTCCGTCTGTCACCACTCGGCCCGGTTACGGAGCTAAGCTCTTTGCCCTTGCCACGCGGCACCCCGTGGCCCCCGGCACCCTGTGGCCCCCAGCACCCCGTGGCCCCCAGCACCACATTTTTAATCCCAAAAAAGTTAATAACGCGAAATGGGAGAGGCCAACAGCCCGGGGCCAGCCTGCGCCCACACAGCCCGGAGGCTCACTGCCCACTGGGCCGGCCTCACGGGACAGCGGCAGACACTGGCCTCAAATTCAGAGTTTATAAAATTATATTTTTTAAATTTTTACAAGTTTATTTTGAGGGGGGAATGGGAAAGGGCAGAAAGAGAATCCCAAGGAAGCTCTGAGTTGTCAGTGCAGAGCCGGATGCGAGGCCCAAACTCATGAACCGTGAGATCATGACCTGAGTCGAAATCAAGAGTCGACACAACTGACTGAGCCACCCAGGCGCCCCGCATTTATTATTTTAAACAGTTGGTAGTTTCAGGAATTCTGATAAAATAGTGCTTTAGCTCAGTTTCAACATCTTTCTTTTCGGTTCCTTTTTTTTTTTTTCCTCAAAATGGCGAAGAACACTTACTTCTGACGGTTGAGCCAAGACCACAGCTGCAGCGCGGCCGCCAGGAGGCCTGGAAGGGCTGCTTTGGCGCCCGTGTGGGGCGCCGCACACCTCAGGAAGGTCCTAGGTCCTGAGAGACCATGCGAGGACTCTCATCTGTCCACACGGGCACCACGTGGCATCCTTCCCCAGGCTTCCGGCTCCTCAGGCGGCCTCTCTCCTTCACGCTCCTCCCCCAGGGAGGAAGTCGCTTGAGCTGCACGAGCACAAGGAATACGGAAGGTGCGTCCTTACCAGCCTCCGCCGAGGGCTGGTTTTCATCCATCCTCGGGTACCACGCGCTACTGCCGGCCGCCCGCTCTTCTTGCAGTGGTTTTTAAAAATCATAAGTTCAACTGGGAACGTGTACGCAGAGATGAAAACAGGAGTTAGGAAGTATAAGTGTGAAACCAGTGAACTTTTAAAAATATAATTAGAGAAATTCAGAACACCTGAAATCGTCAGGTGGCGGTAACCTGATGGCAAAGCACCGGAGACCCGCGTGAATCCCCATCCCACTGTCCAGGGGGGACTCACCCCTATTTACACCAATTTACAACCAGGACCGTCTGACTAGACACTTCAGTCCACACTTAGACGCCTGTTTAAAATACAGTCAGGGGCGCCTGCGGGGCTCAGTCGGTTTGGCGTCAGACTTCGGCTCAGCTCACCATCCCGCGGTTCGTGGGTCCCAGCCATGAGTCAGGCTCTTCAGATGCTCTGTCTCCCTCTCTGCCCTCCCCCCACTCATGCACTCACACTCCATCTCTTTCTCTCAAAAATAAATGAACATTTAAAAAATAAACTCAATAAAATACAGTTTTCATCATTCCCAAGATGCAAGGCACCCCAGGAACCCCCGCCGCGGTGTCTGTCTCACCCACATGCTTTGAACGGCAGCGCCTGCGCTGCTCTTGATGGGTATCTAAAAGCCAACCATCCAAGTTTTGAAATCATCAGGATTTTTTTGCAACGAGAGAGAGATATCTTATATGAGGATAATAATGAAAAACACACACTGAAATAAGCACATGAAATCTTCTTGAAGATTCCTTCAAGGTCAGTTTGCAAAATTGCCCGAGAAGATGAAGCCCACGTATTAGTGGAAGGAGTCCTGCGTTTAGCTAGGGCTCGATCAGCTCTGGCTGAGCAAGAGGCAGCGAGCTGAGACAGGTGCCCTATGGACACGATTATGGGGTACGCTAATGTTCTCCAAAGGTATCTCGACCCATTCTGCACAGACCAGCCTACACCTACGGGCAAAACACCGCAGCGCGGACATCCACACCTCAGCTGCCGAGCACCCGAACCCTTCAGTGAGAGTCACACCACTGGGTGGGAGCAGCCACCATACAGGAGCTTGCATATTCGATACAGTGAAAAAAATGGTGATGATGATAATCAATAAAAATCTGCTCCCTGAATACTCATCTTTTTAGGAAAACACAAAGTGACACACAAAGTGACCCTGAAGCCTGTTCTTCCAGGCTGGGGATACGGTGTGTCTGAGCTTCCGCCCTCAAGAGTAAGTTTTATTTTTCCTCATCAAGGAAAAGAATCCCAACCAAGGCGGACAATCTGGGCAGGAGCCCGGGTTCTGTGCTCCTCTTCACTGCATATTTAAAGAGATCTCGTTTTCAACGATGAGCCTTCGCAGGCCACATTGAAGATAAAGCTTACAGTTTCCTAGCCCACAGCAAGGTCTTGGCAACGAAGACGAAATCCGGGAGATGGACCCGGGGAATTGGATGTTAGAGCCACGAGTTATTTCGGACCTCTGGCCCCCGTGCCCGTGATGGAAATCACAGGGCGGCGCCCAGCGGGCACCTCCCTGCCCGGCGCACATCTTCCGGGAAGGGCAAAATGGCTCGCTGGCGTGTCAGAGACTTCTCAGCCTCCGTGCTTCTCAAGGAGTTGGATGCACTGAAGTGTCCAGCGACACAGCCCGCAAGTCCTGCCCCAGGCTTGTGTCCAGACGCCTCTCTTTAGGGGGCGGCCGGGGGCGGGCTGGGGGACGAGGTCTGTTGCCGTGCATTGCCACGGTTTTGTGAGATCCAAAGTCTTGTCGCTCAGGATGTAGAATCTGATGAGGAGAGCCGAGTCTCTTTAATTCAGGAAATTTCTTAAGTTAATGGTCATTAATAGTGTCTTGCAAAACAACCCAGTGGGGTAGGAGCAAACATTGTCTTTTATGCTGATGGTAATGAATTTGCAATATTATTTTTATACTAAAATAAACATGGGTTTATTATGGAATAACGTACAAATTTTTCATAAATGTTTAGGATAAAACACATGGGCTTAAAAGTATATCTGAGCAGCTGCTTCTCTTGGGGTTGTTAGAAGTAGATTTATCTCCTGAGCCCTTGAAGGAATCTTTGGTAGAAAAAAATTATTATAATATCTTGCTAGAATTATTATTGCTTGCTAAAATTATATCTCACTAAAATTATTGCTATATCTTGCTAGAATAATCTAAAGGCAATCCTAATATCTTTGCATAAAGATTAAAATGTTAGATTCAACAAATATTTGATAAGACATTTCCATAGATTAGCACTGATCTCCCCACGCAAATGAAATGGCACATAGCTTATGATGAATTTAAAGTTATAGAAGAAACCTTATCTTAGTTTTCTGAGGAGTTCTTCCCAAAATACTAGCATATTAGTCAAGTTACATTTAATTTCCACCATGATTTTAAGGAACCGTTTCACCGAAGTATTTGAACACCAACCTTAATCACACTGCTCTTGAAATTTTTACCATTTAAGGCAAACACATTGTCAACAGATTTCATTTATCCAAATATCAAGAAGTTGGCCAACATAATCCATACACTTAATCATTCAGCAAATATGTGTTGGTTGCTTATGATGTGCCATGGACAGTTATACCCTGCGAATACGGCAGTGAATGAAATGGTCGAAATCTGTGCCCCGGGGAGATTACATTCCAGGGGTGAAGGCTGCCTAACAGACAAAATGAAGATGCTTTCTAGAAAAATAAAGCAAAGAAGGGATTAAAAGTGAGCTTTGACCTTAAGCCAGAGGGTGAGGACAGACCTCACTGGGGGAGCTTTGGAGCAAAGTCCTGCAGGAAGAGAGATGATGAGGGGGAGGAGCCTGGGGGCCAGAATTAGAAGGCGAGTCCCCAGGGGTTCAAGACAGAAATTAAATCAGGACCAAGTCTGAACCCAGGTACGCAGGCCCCTGAGGGCCCGAGCAGCGTGAAACTGTCTCCATTCTCATATTCACACTGAGGGCGCCCCTCTAAGAGCTGGAACAAAATAATGCTACAAAAAAAAAGATGGAAATACAACAGGCACAGAGCAAAACCGCGGCAGGCACGGGCGGAGACAGGCCACTGCCACAGAAGCCAGCAGGCACAAGGAGGGCGAAGGAACCCCAGCTGCAGAGGTCTCTGCTCTCGGACAGACTTTAACATAACCACGCTCACCAGGAAAAGAGACGTAAACACCAAGATGGAGAGGCGCCTGGGGGCTCAGTCTGTTGAGGGTCCGACTTCCGCTCAGGTCATAATCTCGCGGTTCGTGGGCTTGAGCCCCGTGTCGGGCTCTGTGCTGACAGCTCAGAGCCTGGAGCCTGTTTCAGATTCTGTGTCTCCCTCTCTCTGTGACCCTCCCCTGCTCACACCCTCTCTCTCTCAAAAATAAACATTTTTAAAAATTTAACATTTTTTAAATCTTAAAAAAAAAAAAAAAAAACCAGAAGGAAAATGCAGGGGAGGGAGACAGAAGCCAAAATAAAATAAAAAGAACCACCAGAACTGAACAGGAATTTCAGAAGTAAAGAAAATAAAACAATGTGTGTGACCGTGGGTAGGTTGAATAGCAAATTAAACACAGCTGAGGAGAGATTCGGGAAACTGGAACATCCCCCTGACAAAGGTCCTGAATGCAGCAGAGAAACAGAAAGAAGGTGCATTAGTTAGGCTTCTCCAGAGAGCAGAGCCAGAAGGATTCACCTTCCTACTGGATGGAAGACCGGGATTTATTTTAAGGGCCTGGCTCACATCAACGCAGGGACCAGCAAGTCTGATCTCCGCGGGCCAGGCCGGCAGCCTGGAAACTCCAGTGGGAGATGATGTTGTAGCCGCGTCCAAGGACAGTCTGCAGGCAGAACTCCTTCCTCTGCCAGGCACTACACTCCTTACTCCTAAGGCCGTCAACTGATTATATGAGACCCACCTTCATAATGGAGGATCATGGATTAACTCCACGTCTATGGACTCAAACATCAATTACACCTAAAAGTACCTTCACGGCAATGTCTGCCTGCTGTTTGATGAAGCAAGTGGACCCCACAGACCAACCACACTGACACATGAAAGTAACCATCCCAGTGGGAAAATACAAAAACAGGTCAGAGACAGACAGAGAGTCTAACATACCTAACACATAACCTTTAAAGAAGTAGTAACTAACAACTCTCCATGACAGGTGAAGGGCATCAGGCTACAGATCTATGATCCATGTTACGGCCCACGGAGAATCTTCTTAAATTCTCTGGTCGGCAGTATAACTGCCTAAAAATAAATGAATGAATGAATGAAAAATAAAATCTTTAAAAGCAGTCGGAAAATAAAAGAACAACGCCAGGGGAACTGAATCAGACTGGTAGCGGATTGGGAAGATTAAAAAAAAACAAAAACAATGAAACAATATCTTTAAAATGCTGGTAGAAAACGAATCCCAACCTACAATTCTAGACCCAATAAAAGTAATCTTTAAAAATGAGAGCAAGACACCACTGCAGACGGACAGACGGACCGAGCTCGCAGACTCTCACTGCCGGAGACATTAAGTGTGTTGTTGGGGCGTAAGGAAAGAGATGTACAATGGATAAAGTCGGATAAAAAGTGATGAAAATAATCCGCACCTTTAACCAGTATAAAACTTGCCTTATTTTGGATACGACAGCAGCGAAAATGCATAATATGAAGGGAAGAAATGACCATATTCTGCCCAGGTCCCCTTGTCCATGTCCTCGGAAGCAATGGCAGTCCTTACAGGTACCAGGAACCTGTCGTCAGCAGCTTCAACAGTGAAATATTCAAATTTCTCCTGCCGCAGGGAAATTCCGCACCTTTCAGAGGGTCCCGGGGGCCCATGCACTTGAAACTATGCAGACCACAGACCACAGTCACTCAGGGCCACGTTCCCACTGACTCCAGGAGGGGGTCCCTGAAATCCGTGGGGAAAGCTCTCATGACAAGGCTCCAGCTCCCCAAGCAGGGGACCCCAGAACCTTCGGGCAGAACTTCCCAGCACCGGCGTGGCCTCACACGCTGTGCACGCACACCCTCAACCTCACCAACTGGCCGGACGAGACGAGGCCGGCAGGGAGGGGGGGCGGGGAGCCACAGGGGCCCGAGTTAGCGTGTGTCCCCTCGGGCGGGCAGGGGCCCATGACCCGGACAAGTTTCTCATAGCAGAGAGCTAGTCCTGTTCCGCACACTCTACCACGTCTCACACACTCGCCCGGAAACACGCTCTATTAGGACAGGACAGCAGCTGTGACATTACTGTCAATTATAATGGTGTTCGCGCTAATGGAAATGAATAAAACGACATTAATACAGCCGTATTAGTTACCCGAATCTGTAAGTCGGCATTAAGTACCCCTAGCTCCATTTCCTCCAGAAGCGTGGTGTGCGTGGGTGACGAGTGTGTGATGTGCGCGTGCATGCGTGTAGGGACGGCACGTGGGTGGCCGGCAGCGTGTGACACAGCAGAGCCCGCCACTGCTGTATCAGCCGTTTCACAAGACTGGACGCAGGGCTGCGGCGAGATCCGACTGGCTCACTTCCTGCCGACGTGATGTTCCTGAACGTGTCGAGTTAACTTAATGTGGGGAAAGTGAATCCGGTGTTAAGTACGTGAGGCCCACTGGCGATCTCAAGATCGTGCAGTCTCTCTTCTATGCTGCTTTTTTAAAAGGTGTAGAGGAGTTTTCTCAGTATGAGCCATTTCCACGGATGATGGTGGATTCGCCCCCACGGCTCCCCGTGACGGTGGTCGCAGCGGTGACGGGGCTGGTGACTCCAGGAAGGGCAGTGGCGGCCGTGGGAACCGTCATCCTGACCATGGCAGTGGTGCCTGGGGGTGGTCAGCAGGCTCACTGGCCATCAGAAGGCCACACTGCTGGTGAGTGACAGACATGACCCTGAACGAGGGCTTCCAGCTCAGCCGATTCACGCGACCGAGAGCACTGAACGAAACGTCAGATTTGCCACCGCGGCAGAGTATTGTGTCACAGGCTGGTGGAGACCCGCTTGGTCTCACCCATACCTACTTGCGAGGAAAATATTGGGCGAGGACATTTCATAAAGGATGAATGACCCACGTGTGGGTCGGCGCACAGACAAGCCGACAGAGGCCGTGCGTGTCCCTGCTGACGGAGAGAGTTTGGCAGAGAGGGTTCCTTCCAAGATGGCTTGGAATGATTACTACAGAAATCACGGAGGAAGAAGGGCACTGGACCTGGTCCTCACCCAGCTGGCCACGCCAGCTTTCAGGGACACCTCTTCTCTCAGCCTGTCTTGGGCTTTTGCCTCCAGGGTGACACGGGGGGACCCTGCCCAGTCGCACCTGCTGGCATCACAGCGGCCAGGGGACGAACAGCACTACGCGTTGACCTATAAAATCTCCCGTGCGGAAACCACAGTGAAAATGCCACCTTATTCCTATGCTACCACACAGTCAAGGCAAAGGTCCCCCAGGGTCCCCGCGGCACTGGTTTTATTTTGAATTACTTTTGTTTCTGGACGTGAAGGGGCAGGTTTGCAGACTCTGGCTCAGGTGGTCCGGGCTGAAAAATGCAAAGAGTCCACGTATGTGCGTGCAGGGAGACCCCATGACCTTGGACAGAGGTCATTGTGCACAGTGCTGTGTTCTACAAATGTGACTGTTTGACAGGACCTTCTCCTCCCGAGCGCGGCAGACACGGGCTCGCTTCCCTAAATCCTAAGCAGGACGGGGGCCACCATGTCAACCGGCAGATTTGGATCTGCTGGTACCTTTCTCTGGACGGAGAGCTCTGATGAGTCCCTAGGAGGCAGTCCAAGTGGATTTGGGGAGAGAAGTTAATGCTGGACGTTCTGAGTGACTGGATCTGACCATGTGCCAATGGATTCTCATCTCGAGGATGGTAACAAGGTGACGCCTGTGACTATAAATACACTGTGCACTTGAACTTCAACTTGAGAATTGATTTTTTTCTTCAGTTATTTGACGGCTGCTTCTGGAAGAATGATCCCAGGAATTTACGCCTCTCTTACTTGTGATGACTTCCAGCCAGTGGGAGGAAAAATAAAACACAGGCCAGAGTCTCCTTTCGGGGCCCGAGCGGCGTGTCTTCCTCTAACCCGACGTGTGGCAGCATCGCTGCCAGCCTCCAGCGCTCGCGGAAGGCCGGGGGGAACGCCGGGCAGCCTCCTCGCCCCCCCGGCCCCAAGGCCCCTGGGAAGCTGGTGGCGGAGCTGGCTGGCTAGGAGCGCGATCGCTCAGGTGCCGCACGACGCTCCCTAGGAACTGGGGGTTCCCTCAGGCCGAGACGAGTGAGTAAAGCCTGGCGGACAGAGCTGGAGGCAGCCTGCTCGTGCGCTCTGACACGCGCCCCGAGGGCACACGTCCGTGAGCGCGGTGCGGAGCGGGGACAGAACACGGGCTCAAGGAAACACAATCCCCGAACCCTGGGCCAGCCGCATCCCTCCCGCACACAGACGGCCTGATCAGACTGGGGAGCGTGCGACTCGCTAACGGGCTTTCCTTGCTCACCACTGTGGCCGCGATGGTGTCTCCTGCACCCACACGGCCGGACACATGGGTTTCCCACAGAAAGAGAACACGCGGTGTGGACAGGCACGAGCGTCCTAGGAGAAACCACCTTCCCCCGTGTGGTAGGAACCCGGGCACGGACGGCGGCACCATGGCACACGTATTAGTAACCGGGAAGGTGGTGGGTCCGCAGGGCAGATTCAGGACCGAACAAGACAGAGAAGGAGAAGGGGGGGACCGCCATTCTCCCAGGGTGCGTGACGAAGCCTCTTCTCTCCAGCAAATGACTAAGGGACGTGACCCTGACCCTGAGGCCGGAGTGCAAACAGTAGTCCGAGAGACGTTTGTAGGCGCCCACACAAAACCAACTCTGCTCCACCCAAGAGGACCTGCCCTCGTTTGTGGCTCGGCCACTCCTCTCCCAGACGCCACAGAGGTCAGGCTGCTGCTAATTAAACTGGGGCAGGTCTGTGCGACCTCACTGGGGCACCGTCATCTCTACCACGTGAGGAGCCCTCCTCCCTTCCAGCGAAGATAGCACTGAAGTGCTCCTGTCTGCCTTGTCTGCCCTTGAACAAGGCGTCATCGGTGCCCAGAGCACAGCAGGAAACAGAGGGGAAAGAGAGGGCGGGCGGAGGGGTGCAGGGGGGCGCGCGGGGCAGATTAGAGCAAAGGCAGGGCCGGAGCTGCTTCTGACCCCTGTGTGGACGCAGATCTCACTTTTCCACATCTGGTCACAGGCTCAGTGACATGGAACATCATCGCTGGACCTAAAGTTTCATTTCACGTTGCAGAGAGTCGTCAAGGGGGCTGTTACGGTCGGAGATGGACGTTTTCGTGCTGTGATTTATGGAGCCGCTGTGATTCACAGCACAAGCCCCTTCCTGTCGAGCGCACACCAATGCCCGGGGCCCCGAGTGGCGGAGAAGGGGGCTCGAGGGCGGGTGGGGAGGCGCGAGCTGCCTGTCCACGGTCAGGTGACTGTTCAGGGCTGGCCCTTCCCCCGCACGCGTGCACGTGGGGCGGCAGACAGAGTGTGCGTCCCCTGCCGGGGCTGCAGCCGAGCCCTCCAAGCAGGTGTCTCTGAGCCGAGAGCCAGCAGCAGAGCAGGAACTTTCCATGGCAGAGAGGACGAGGATGGAGCCGGGGGTTTGACGTTGGTCCATCTGGGCCTCCCCCAAGTCCACGGCTGTGACAAATACCCAGGAGGAGGGACGGACAGCGGTTCCTGGCTGGTCACTCTGACCTTGGCCACCGCCTCTCTCTGCCCCTCGAGGCCACCGCGCTGCCAACGTGCCAGAGTGTCCCTTGCCCAGCGCTCCACGAGGAGAGTCACTTCAAGGGAGGGGAACACACTGACATGATGGAATTCGCCCGGACGCCTGGCGCTGCCCATCCGTGACCTGGAGGAAGTTGCCACGTGGCTCTGGTGTGGACTTGGGCCACTGGCGGCAGGTGCAGACCACGTCTGTGTGCAGAGCGCAGGCGGCCCCTGGACGGTGCATGGGGCGGGGCGGGCCGTGGAGCCTCGCATCTGCAGCTGTGCGGCGCGGAGCCGCAGGGGAGGGCGGCCCCTGGACACCGGGGTGCCCCCTTCAGGGTGTCTGCTGCAGGCCCTGGGGGGAGGGCTGCTTCCCGACCCCAGGGCGTCTCAGGTCTGTGACCCCCATGGCACAGGGCGCTAACTCGGCCCCCACCCTTCCGCCCAGGGCGGGGGCACCTGTTCGGGGAGAAGGAGCTGGTGGTGTGGGCTGGGGGGGGACAGACGCGCCCGTCGGGCAGGCTCCGGAAGGTATCTTGAGGAGGGGCAGCGGCCATGGGGGAGATGGGGGTGGGGGGCTGCAAACTGAAGCAGCGGGGGGGCCCTCCTCCCCATGGCTGCGCACAGCGCGGGGGGCACCGCGGGGCCTTCCCTGCCGCCCACCTGCACTTCCCGCTCCTCCGGAGGTCAGGGAAGCTTCAGGCGGGCAGGCGGCCGGCAGCAGCACTCCAGAACCCCAGGACGGCACAGCCCGCGTGCTCCCAGCCGCGGACGCCACGCCGCGGGCGGGACAGGCCAGGCAGGGGCCGGGCGCCGCCGGGGCTGCCGCGCAGGAGGGTCAGCGGTGCCCCTTCCCGGGTCTGCCCCAGGGACAAGGGCTGTGTCCCAGCTGAAGCCAGCTCACAGCCTGACGAGCGCAGAGACTAGAAGCGCTTCGCCGGCAGCTCTGGAGCCGCTCTCACGGGCTGGCATCCTGGGGGCGCCGCGTCCAGGCGGCCACGGGCCCCATTCCTAGAAAGTCCCGCCGTCATCCCGAAATTCCTAACAGCTACTGACCACGGGGCCTCATGCTTTCACTCTGTGCGTGGCCCCAAACGTTCTGAGGCCGGTGCTGTTTCTGGATCATGCTGCTTCATTAATTAACTATCCTACACTCTTACCTCTCTCGTTTTCAGTAGCTTTTTTTTTTTAAGTTTATTTACTTATTTTGAGAGAGAAACAGAGAATGTGGGGGGCAGGGGCAGAGGGAAAGAGAGGATCCCAACCGGGATCTGTGCTGTTATCACAGAGCCCAGTGTGGGTCTCGATCTCACGAACTACAGGAACACGACCTGAGCTGAAAGCACTGAGCCCCCCAGGCTCCCCCTTCATTAGCTTCTTAACTCTCGTCAACCGAACCCTGAACCTCAGATTCCTGAGTTAAAACCCACGAGTCCCATGGGAAGAGGCGCCCCCGCCACCGCAAACCCACCCTGTTGGGCACCCGCCTGTCCCTCGAGTGGGCTGGAGCGCTGACGCCGGCTCTCTCCGTGTCCCCCCGACAGGTGTGAGCCACGCCGAGGCGCGCCAGCCCGGAAAGTCCCCGCACTTCAGCGTGAACTGGGTGGTGGGTAACACGGACGTGGAGGTCATCGACGGCACCACCGGCAGGAGGAGCTGCGGGGGGTCCTCGCGGCTCTGCAAGCACATGTTCTCGGCACGGTGGGCGCGGCTTTACGGAAAGGTAACAGTCCGGTGGGGGCGGCTCCCACGGCCACGGGGAGGGCCCACGGGAAGCCGGCGTCTTGTCTGGGCAAGAGCAGCACGTGGCATGAACACCGGCCCCCGTTCTGTCTTCTCCCCGGGTCCCCGCGGCCACTCGGTGCGGGGCCCACGTCAGCAGCCACGGGCTGTGGCTCTAGAACCCCGTGGAGAAGGAGCCGGCGGCTTCATGGAGGGAAGTCCAGAGGAGGCCCCTGGAGTCGGTTTTACTCCCAGTTTAGATGGAAGGGAACCGAGCGGTTTCCCCGAATGCCGGGTGGAAGGTGCGCGCCCCCCGCCCCGAGGCTGTGCGTCTCTGCTGCAACTCTGAGCTTGCTTCCCCTCGACAGCGACGCCTGCAGGTCTCAGGCCGAGATCTAGACACAGACCCCGCGTGTTCCCAACGCGTAGCAGGCCGCACACAACCAAACAGCCCCACAGAGCAAAGCAAAAGCACGAAATCAAAAGGCAGAAACCCGTGACGTGGCTGCGCCGGCCTCCCCACACTTGTCCCTCTAACAGAGCCACACGGCAGGGACAGCGTGGGGAGGTCGACCAGGCGTGGAAGCGGGCGACACACTGACCCTCGAGATACACATTTCTTTCACCTCAGAGACCCTGGAACTGTGCCTGTCGCCCTCAGCGAGGCGCGACTTCTGTGGCCACCACGCGCCGCCGGGGACCTGGCTCTGCCCCGACCGCCGGCCTCAGCCGCCCCTCTGCCCGCTCCGGGCTCCGTCTGGCCTCCCTGTTCTGCACACAGGAGGGGCTGTGTCCGAGCACACGCCGACCTTGTCCTCCTAAAGAATAGGGCCCCTTGCACCTGCGGAGGGGGGCGGCCGGCCAGTGGGCAGGCCGGTCCCCCGACTCCCTAGAAAGCCCGCGGGGGATTTGGGCCTCCCGCCCCCGCTCCCCGCACCCTGGCCTCCCCACTCCCTGCCTACACTGGCCCCAAGGCCCTGCCCGAACGAGCTCAGAAACCCAACGGAGGAGACAGCCTGCTTCCACTGGGTTCCTGCCTGGAAATCCGCCCATCCCCCGCCCGTGTGCTGCTGCTTCGGTGCCCACGGACATCCCTGGGGGCCCCGCACCCCAACAGGGGCCTCGAGCCTCCCCAGGAAGAAAAACACAGGTGTTTTCTCAGCAGCAGGCGAGTTCTAGGGCTGTTTTGTCTGCTGGGCACTCCCCCACACAGCCTGGGGCCGCCGGATGGAGCTGGGTGGCCACTGCGATTACTCTTGTGTTCCTTTTTT